>MEHQ01004310.1:359713-405549 GCA_008828725.1 Saccharina japonica
GGTCTCGTCGTCCTGTACTTCTCCAACACCAACACAACTGGCGTGGTTGTTGCTGTAAAGTCGCACCTAAAATTTAATCGCAACATACATCAGGTTTAGGGGGTGAGGCCAGTAGGGGCGTTTTCGATCTTGATGTATCTCGTGCGCCGTTGGTCTGGATGGTGCAAGGTCTCACTACATGTGGTGCTTATTTCATGTTCGCACCTGTGTTCCCGGCGGCAAGGTTGTTGGAGCCGGGCGGCGTATTGGATCCTTCAGTCTCTCGATCTCCAGAAACACAAGAACGGACGCCAACGCATCCAAGCAGGCATACTGCACCTGTGACGGAGAGTTAGGTTGTTAAACATGTGATATGATTAACACACACCTATAAGAAGATTCAAGATAATAGCACCAGAAACCAAGTATATGACTAGCCATGACTAGCCACACTCGATAAAACTGCACTAACACCAACAAGTCCCGCTCAGGGCTACCTAAAATCACCTGGTTGTCGTCGAGCCGATGGCTCCAGCGAGACAAACGCACGGTCGGGTCTTTGGGCAACTCTTTCCCAAGCAAAGAAGACACCATACCCGCCAGCGAACGGGATGGTGTCTCCACCCAACACTCGCTTGCGTGAGTCCGTACGTCCACAGTGTTCTTGACAGTGACGCCGTAGTCCCGCGCCAAAAACGTCGCGTCCAAGTTGACATTGACGCCGACCTGTAGATGAGCGGTAGATGCGGTAGTGACAGACTGCATGAGTAACAAATGCATGCATGCGCACACACCTTCAGTTGCATTAATCTTCAAACCAGCCATCATTAACCTTCTACGATGTTGATCCGCACCTTTCGGATGGAAGAGTCCTCCAGGAGAAGTTTCAGGGCAATCGGAAATTTTTCCTTCGTAGTTTTCCTCTCTCCACGTTGAAGTTGAAAGCAGTAGGCAGTGCCACCAGGGAGCGAGAGTTGGACAGTTGAAACAGGGTTTGGCGGTGCGCCGCCCAGCGATAACTCCCACTCACAGTCCAAACCCAAAACCATCCCCTGCTGGCGGCAGCCGCGGAGAAGGGTAGAGACTGACTGAGCTACGACGGAGGGACTCATATCCCACACATACCGCCCGCACGTGCCCGAGGGGAACGCCAGTTTTGGCAAACTTTCCCCTTAAGCTCCTGGGTCATCGCCATCAGCAGCCTCGTAAAGGTGGACGCCAGTCTCCGATCGTATCTCTTTGAACATCGTGAGCAGCAATCTTCGATCCTCGCAACATTCATCTGCAAGAAAATATATATTAAATTGATGACCTTAGTATAACGACGCGATGCACACGCAACAGGAAGGGTGCGAAAAGGCACAAGAAGAGCAACGAATCTGTTTATCTCGAAGACAACCCTAATATATATAGTACCTGTGAAGAAGATCACCGGAAGGTCGAAACCATGGCCCTTGAAACGCTTGACGAACATAATCTTGAGGTCGTTCTTGAGATCATAGACTGATGCAGTCTTCATAGCCTTCGAAAAAACAACCTGGAAAACCCACGCGGTGTCGGAGGAAGTTGTGCGTGAAGAAGCTGTACGTGAGATCTTGCACGAAAGGGCTAAGTGTGAAGGGTGTAGCCCACGTTTTGGGAGATCAAATACTCGAAAATAATGTGCGAAAACTTTGTGCAGTTCGGCGAAAGGGTGAAATACGATTTGGTGAGATTTACTACTCTTTATATATAACAAAATGCGGTAGTGGCTTCACGACAAGCTTTACCTACCTGGTCGTACTCGTTCATGATCGTGAATATGCCGTACACAGGCCGGGCACGCGTCCCATCTTGCCCTGTAGCTAACCGGATGACCTTGGCGTACTTGAAGGAAGCATCGCCTGCCATTACACGGCCGTCTACCAGCTGAGCTCGACGCTGTAGATACTCTTCACGTGTCAACGTACATCCGTTATCCTGTCAGGGGAAGAAAAAAACGACATTTCACAGAAGGGTGAAAGAGGGGTGTTTTCCCATTCAGTTTGAAGGCGTTTTATATTAACAATAGTGCACAATACATATAATGTGCTGCCCATACTTAGTGTACCGACAGCAGCAATGTTCCGTCTCTACTTCGGGCTGCAAACTTATCGAAAACAGACAAGTACGGTCTCCTACTATAAGTACACCCATCGAATAATATCCAGACCTGTACAACTGGAGTTTCGTAGAACCACTTGTTCCAGATGTCTCTCAGATAGTGAGCCGATTGATGGTTGCTGTTGAACCCCGCAGGGTCTTCAATGCACCCAAACATTGAGATCTGGCCGACGTCGGGATCCTTCCCAAAAAGCCCCTTCAGCTGGGCTTTACGGCTGTTCATCAACGACACGTACGAAAGGTAATTCTTCAGGTACGTTGCTGAGTACGCCTTCTCAAGCGACTTCGAAGTCGCCGCGAAGCCCTTCCCTTCCAGGAGGTCGTCTGACAACCGATGAACTAGACTCTTACAGATAGCGGCTTTCTTGGTCAGGACGAACGGGAACTCCAAAAACACGAAGTCGTCCATCCTGGCCAAAACGTCAGCATCCCACGGACTGAACGTGACAGTCGTACGTTCCTCTTTATCCTTCGTCTGGTTGGCGTCCGTGCACCGCTTGCAATAATAGACATACATAGCTTTATCTTCTTTGGTTCGGAAGCTTTCCTCGGCATATGTTGGCACCTCACAGCCACTCTCAGCCTCTAATTGCCGAAGCAAAAGTTATTTGCTTTCCGCAGGTTCCGCAGGTTCTGGAGGTTCCGGAGGTTCCGGAGGTTCCCGGCTTTCTGTTTTTTTTCTAAAATTGCAATTTCAACTTTTTTTACTTTAATTTTTTTTAAATACGTCAGCTGTGAGTACGACCAATTGAATGGTTGAAACTTTTCTGAATTTTTTTATAAAAAATATCAATACGTACTAACATCAAGTAATCCATACTCAAATCAAGTCATCCATACTAAGATCAAGTAATTTTTTTTTCAAAGAGTCCCCCAGATGTGAAAATATGGATCTCCAGAACTTCGGTCAGAATCGAAATCGGCCCATAACTTCGCGACTTAGCGGCTTTCACACTAATTTCAAAATAAAACGCTCCGAAAAAAAAAAATCGAGGGAAAAAATGAGTTTTTTTGTTTCGGTCCGATACAAGGGCTCCGCATAGGTGCCGGCATAGTGTTACCAGGGCTCCGCAATCGATGCCGGCATTTGTTTTTTTTCCGCTATACCGGCCCCGCTCTGACATAGTTCGGCGTACTGCTGTGCTCCTGTAGCACATGTTGGGTGTATGGGTGGGTGGATGGGTGGGTGGTTGTGTGGGTGTTTTTCGTTGTCGTTGCTGTTGCTGTAGTTAGTTGTCGATCTGTTGTTTGTCACACCATACTACTACTGCTGTTGTTGTACTATTAATAGCACACATAGTCACGGAAAAAGGCATAAATCACACCCACACAGCAGGCAGCGCAGCTGTGAGCCGTGTTGCTCTGCTTCCTCTTCCTTTCGAATATAGAGCTTTGTTGTCCTGGAGCATGGAGATCTATCTATCTATACTATGCATTTGCAAGTACAGGTACTCTTTTTTTTATACTTTTGTGGTGAACGACTGCTGCTGCTGTCGCGTCGTAGGTGCTGTTTGCCACATGCTACATACCAGTACTCCTGTCCTGCAGTACGATACACGGTTGTACGTACGTACAGCAGTACGTATTTCGCTGCATTGCACCATGAATCTCTTGGCATTTTCAAGTCCCGTCCTCTTGAACAACATCGTGGACCTCTTCTGCCCCTTTCCTTGCACGAGCGTAGCAGACGGCATCAGCCGCCCTCGGAGGGGAGCGTTGCTTTCTTCGCGACAGTTTTTCGTGTTGGAAGATAGGTATTCGCTTTGTCCTGTATTTGCCGACATACAGATGGAGCTCTTGGCATTATCAAGTCGCCAGTTGCAGCTAATTTATGTTCCTCTTTTACCCTTTTCACATTGTTTGGTTCTATTCTTCCTTCCGCGAGCGTAGCGGGCGGCGTTAGCCGCCCGCGCAGCGGAGCCCTTGTACCTATTACGACGAGCGCGAAGTACAAAGCACAAGCGATTTGAGGGAAGGTTTCGCGCAGACAGCTACTACGCACATACCGGTGGTAGCAAGAAGCGGACACTGATCAGACAGTCACGTACTTCGAATGTTCGAAATATAACAACAGCAGTTACAGCAGGGGGGTAATCGAACCTGAATCCGATCATGTAGCAAACATCCTCCTCCAGATAGACCCGGCGTGGCTCACTATTCCACCCATCCGGTTGCGCACGCCCTCCACAATGCGGACAGGGTACGTGCTCAATCTCGTCCCACATGTACTCAGGCACCCAAATGAACACCTTCTTGAGGTAGAAGGGCTCCACAGATGGTAGACCTGGCACAGAGTCAGGAGGCTCGATGGTCTGTCGTTGCTGTTGCGAATACTAATGCTGTTGTTCGTGCGAGCGGTGCATGCAACGTCTGGACTCAACCATACCTACAACAGTAGCAAAGTGTGATGTACTTCGAATACTTAACCACGACACGCAAGCGAGCAGACCGAAGCAGACCGAAGCAGACGAGTTCTATCACCTGCGTGCTGCTGAAAAAAAATAGCACGCTCCCGACATACCAGGTACACATTACATCCTACATTGTATACCAGGTTGCTCAGATAGGTTGCTCAGATCTCAGATATATTATATGTAGCATTTCATACCAGGTACGTATGCTTCGTATATTTGTACCAGATACACAACGGCAGCAGTTACACTTCACTATTATTAGTATTGTACGAAGTAAATATTGTATGATTGCCTATGAAGAGCGGTGTACCCAGTTTAAGAGCATCCGGTCGAAGGTTATAGTAAAGATAAGACCAGGTATATCGGCTTGTCACGAGAAAACACTACATGAAATCAGTGTGGGATCATGGTTTCAGTAGTGAAATAGAAGACCAAAACGGAGGTATGTATATACGTACACCACTGCTGTATACCAGGTATCTGGGGCGTATACATGTACCAGGTACTGCTGTAGACTACAAAAGGAACTGCACCCACGCTCTTGGGGACAAATTACTTATAATTAGTGGGGGGAAGATTGCCGAAGTAAAAGGGTTACTAACTTCACTGCTGTACGATACTGCTGTACAATACCCGTATATGATACGCGGGAAACTCTTCCTGCTGTCCATTGCCAGCCGGTTACTACGAGTGCCAGTCCAACAATACTGGCACTTAGTATTACAGTAGTATATATAATAATATCCACTCACATCTGGTCTTTTGTAGCGCGGGCAGAGGAGGGTATGCCCACCCGCCATTGTAAGGAAACTCGGAGATCTGCTTAACTCCCAAATTCTCGTGTCTCCTACTTGCTTTGATCTTGCTCTTGATCTCATCGATGAACCGGCGCTGCGGTGGAGTTTGCGGTATGCTGTCCCCAGCCGATCCACCACCACCGCCGCCCCCACCCCTGCTTCCACTGTTGTCTCCACCATCACGACCTCCGCCACCGCTTCCCCCACCACAGGCGCCACCGCTGCTGTCTCCACCCCCACTGCCACCAGCACTGCCACCAGCACTGCCACCAGCACTACCACCACTGCTGTCTCCACTCCCACTGCCACCACCGCTATCTCCGCTCCAGCTGCCACCACCGCTGCGACCACTGCTGCCTCCACAAGCATCTCCACAATCAGGACCTCCGCCACTGCTGCTAGCACCACCACAACCTCCTCCACTGCTGTTGTTGGGCCCTCTTGGAGATGGTGCGCTGGCAGGTGATGGTACGTTGGCAGTCGGTGATGGTGCGCTGCCACTGGGCGGCGTGCTGGCTCTCTGCGACCACATACATGCTGGCGATACTTGGCGTGTTACTGACAGCTTCTTCGGCAGAGGCGGTCCTGGCGTTTCGACCTGGCTTTTTCGCGCCAGCCTTGTTTTTCCCACCCTTCGGTCGCCCACGCTTGGTGCCGACGGTCGAGCCTTGCGCAGCATTGCATCTGAGTGTCGTCCGTGGTGGCGTGCCCGCTGCTCGTAGGTAGGGGTTTGGCACGGGGGAGGGTGCTGGCGCCGCTTCCCCGATCAGAAAAATAACAGGGAACAGATCAACAACCAGCGCCGGCACACAAATCGCAGCGCGCGGCGGCAAGCACGCAACATACGGGACGAGCCACACTACAGCGCGGGCGTAATACCAAACCATGCCACCCGCTGCTGCAGGCAGATGCCAGCCCTCTGGACCACGGAAACGAACCAGCTGATCGCAGGCTAAGATGAACGCAAGTAGCCACACTACAACGGTCACTAACCGCCACACCAGCATGGTGCTGGCCGCGTCCCCGCAGCTGTCTGAGCTGCGGTGTCGTCTGCTGTGTCGTCTGTTGTTGAGTCCCGCAGCCTCGCCGGGGTCCTGGCAGCGCCGAGACTGTCAGACCTGGCCCAATCACCACCGTCCGTCCTTAGATAATCCTTATGAAGCTCGTATGTGATTGGTCTTGTTATACTGCTTGTACAGCCTGTGATTGGTCCGTCCTTAAATAAACTTTCCTCAGGTATAGGCGCTGTGCCGCGCAGAAAGCAAAATATAATTTCCCGATGTGGGGGTTTCCACACACGGTGCAGAGTTAAAATCGTAGGGGTACGGTATAATCAGCCCCGGGGTACCATAAAAGACGAAAATTTCCAATTTCCAATAGGAGACGGATGTATGTGGTACAAGGGCTCCGCTTCGCGGGCGGCTGACGCCGCCCGCTACGCTCGCGCAAGGAAAGGGGTACAGAAGAGGCCCCCATGATGTAGTGCAGGCACCGCGACTTGAAAATGCCAAGAGGTTCATGGTGCAGCAAAGAAACGGCGGACTTGACATGCATGCAAAACATGCTCGGAGTGCACAATAGCTCCATGTTCCAGGACGACAAAGCTGTACGTTCGAAAGAGAAAGCATAGCAACACGGCTCACGGCACGGCGCTGCGCTGTCTGCTGTGGGTGTGTGAGTTGTGCATGTTTCGTGAGTATGTGTGGTAGTACAACAACACTATTAATATTACGAGTACGAAGTACTTCGTACTTTGCACGAGTATACCTGGTATGCTTTATTGTATGAAAGAGAAAACGCACAACACCAGCACGGTCGCCAAGTTGTGAAGAATGCAAAACAAAAAAATCCACAAAACTGAGAAAGACGTATGATACATGCGTACTCGTACTCGTACTCGTACTCGACTCGTACTCGACTCGTACTCGACTGGTACTCGTACTCGACTAGTTATCGTACTCGACTCGTACTCGTACTCGTATTATACTCGAACTCGTATTCGTACTTGAACAAAAACGGCAAGCAACAATAGCAGTAACAGCAGTAGCACTTCGAATGACATACGAACTCGTACTCGTATCGTGATCGCGCCGCTCAAAAAACAAAAAAGTTAAAACGACTGTTGTCGCGTTCTGCCACCCTCGACGCTTCCAGCCACCCCGCGATCACCTCGCCATCGATTCGGCCCGGGCCGAGCTTTACTACCTCTCTGCCCCAGTGAGCCCCGTGGCCCGCATCGCGTGAAGCCCGGTGCTCACCGTGGCCCTCGTTCGCCCGCTCGAGTATGATGGTGTTCAAACCGCCTTGCTGTCACTCTCTGATTATAAAATTTGGTGTGTGTTCCGAAAAATAAGCACCGCTTGAATGTTCTTTTACACCAATAAACGACCTTTATAATTATGACATACTGGATTGATACAGCAAGCAGAAACGCAGACAAAGACCCTTCATGCTTCCCTCGTGTCTCGATGGACACGCCACGCCTAGCCACGAAAAAGGCGACCGCGCTCCTTCCGCCCCCCCCTCTACTGGCCAGCGCCCTCCCATAGCGGCGATGGTGCCGGGCTCGCCCGCGCTGCCGCACTCTCTGGGCACCCGCACGAACCCAAAACTGGAAGAGGAAGAAGCCTCTCGCAACTAAGTATATACCGGAACAAAGAGAGGAGCAAGTAATGAAAGGAGGCGGTGTCCGAAGTGGGAGCTCTGAGAGGCGAGGGATGAGGGATCCCTGCGGGAGATATTAGTAAGTATGTCTATACACACGTTCAGGGCGTTTGGGTGTGAAATGAAGGCAAAAGCAGGAACGGCACTGATGGACACAACACACAGTAGCAGGACACACACAGCAGCACAGCAGGAAACACACAGCAGTACAGCAGATTACAGCACAGCAGGAAACACACAACAGTACAGCAGGACACACACAGCAGCACAGCAGCAGGACACACACATAGGACCCGTAACACACAGCACACAGGGAGTACAGCACCCACACAACACCAGACACCCTTCACACAAAGCACACACAGCATAGAGACGCACAGCATGCACACGCACAGCAGACAGGGACACTGGTGGGAGTGCGATGGCAATCTGGTGGCGAGCTATCGCTCAAAATCGCTACTCGTATGCGGTATATATGCTCATGGGAGGAGGGCACCAGAGAGGTGGCCACCACCGAGTGCGCGTCGGTTTAGTAGAGCACTAGCGACCGCAGTTAAAGCAGGGGCGATAGCAGCAAGCCACATGGCAGAGTGTGAGAGCCCAGAAAGCAAAATATATGTTTCCGATGTAAGGGGTTTCCACACACGGTGCATAGTGAAAATCATAGGGGTACTGTATAATCAGCCCCGGGGAACCAGAAATGAGACGAACATTTCCAAAAGGAGACGGATGTATGTGGTATACACACGTCCAGGGGGTTTCCATGTGAAATGAAGGCAAAAGCAGATACGGGACTGAGGGACACAACCCACAGCAGCATAACAGGACAAACACAGCAGACAGCAGCACAGCAGGAGACACACAGGACCCATAACACACAGCACACAGGGAGACCAGCACCCACACGGTAGCACACACCCTTAACACACAGCACACACAGCATACAAACGCACAGCATACACACGCACAGCACACAGGGACACTGGTGGGAGTGCGATGGCAATCTGGTGGCGAGCTATCGCTCGAAATCACTACGCGGTATCTGCGCTGGTGGGAGTGCGCTGGTATACTGGTGGGTCGCTATCGCGACAAATCAGTGTGGGGAACCGGTGCTGGTGGGAGTGCGCTGGTATACTGGTGGGTCGCTATCGCGACAAATCAGTGTGGGGAAGAGGTGCTGGTGGGACTGCGCTGGGTGTGGCAGAAGCAGAAGAAAGTGTTTGGGTTGATTTTTAAAAATTCTCCCGAAGGAAGGATTTGCGGTAAAGTTTTTAAAAAACGGCAAAAAAAGTACTTTAGAGAAGTACGTTTTTGATCAAAAGTTACGGTAACTTTTGGCTCTCAGTTTCATTGGCCTACACACACCTAGCATTCTACCGACGCAGAACGCCACAAATTATGGGAGATGTCTCCAAGATGTCTCCCATAGGCGCCAACCTTGCTGCTTGCTCTACACAACACAACAACCGGTGGGAGCACAGAGGCTCGAGAGGTGTGCTACAGTATGATACGGACAAGCGGTGCTGGATTTTGCTGACGGGGCGCCGGCGGACTGCTGGCGGCCCGCTACGGTACGCTCTCGCCGGCTTGGTGTCGTGGAGGATGCGCTGTTCAGAAGAACTACTCGTACGAGTACGAGTTACTCGTACGAGTCGTGCTCGTATGGAGACGTAGTCTTACCGCCTTGCTTGTAGAGCGCGACAGGATGACAGATCGCCGTGTATCATTTCAATTTCACCACACTGCGGTAGCAGCACTAGCAGCACTAGCAGCAGCGGCGGCGCGCCGCCACGGTCTATATATGTCGGGCCCCGGGCGGGCTTGGAGCGGAGCGTGCCGGCGCGGTGTCGCGCGTAGGTCGTGGGCAGCAGCAGGAGCAGCACACGACGACAAGAATAGTTGGACGCAAAATCGAGAAAAGCAAAAACGGAAGTTGTTGCTTCTCCTGCTCTGCTGCTGCTCTGCTGCTGCTGCTACTGCTGCTGCTGCTGCTGCTGCTGCTGCTGCTGCTGCTGCTGCTGCCGCTGCTGCTGGGGCTGCCGCTGCTGCTGGGGCTGCCGCCACATAGCTGCAGCCACCGGTGCTGCTGCTTGCGGTCGTGGGATTGCAGCTGCGGCACTGCGGTCATACCCCTGCCGCCGCCACCGTTGCTTGGCTGCCGTTCCTCTCGTACGCTACTTTTTGTTTTCGTTGTTTGTTTCGTTTGCCGCTCCTTACATTTTCGGACAAAACGGTATTGCGACGTGAAAAATCAACTCCAACCGAAGTCTAAAACCAAGTTATATGAACTCTCCCCTAGGAAAACATCCCAATAATTTAATGCCTTAAAAAATCATCCTCAGGTATAGGATCGGAGCCAAGTGACCCTTATTATTTTCGGAGGCGTCGCCTGCAGGATTTTGTTTACTTCTATCGCAAACACACCGAAACCTTGAGGGGAAGGGAATTCACTTTTTTTAGCGGAAGGAAAGTATATATTTTTTTTACTTCTATCGCAAACACTCTAGTGATGATTTCCGCACAGCATCGGGCACCACTGCATGATGATCGGGAGGCTGTATTCGTACGGAGTTGGTTTCGGAACAAGAGTCATACACCACAGGGCGCTGCTGCAAGATGGTCCTATACCCGTACCGCTCGGCGGTGCTGACACACCGCTGGTTTGAAGTAAATACATAATAAGTTGAACTTTCTTTCGACAAGCATGTTCGTGTATTTTTTGTGTCCGTCCCACTCTTCTTCTCGTGGCAACGAAAAAAGCTCACACCACCATTTTATCATTTTTTGCTCCGCACCTGTGCAGTGTAGACGGTGGTGGAGGCCTTTACAGCAGGAGTTGCGATACCCGCAGCGACCAGGGCGGCGGCAGCAACGTAGAAAGAGGTCTTCATTGTTGTTATACTGGTGGCTGTACTGCTGCTGTTGTTGTTGCGGTGCCTGACTGGGGTCAGAAAAGGAGAGTAGTTGTTGTCGTAGTTGTTGCGTCCGCTACTCAGTGCACTGCTGCTGCTGCTGTTTTCTTTGTTGTGGTATTTTACTTTCACTGCTTGCTGTGGGCCGCTGCTGCTATGGTGTGAGATTGTGAGTGAGAGGGCGGGGTGCGCTCGCGCGTGGCTTGGTCGATGAGCTTACCGCTGTGGGCGGGCTGGCTCGCGCGGGGGAGAGGCGAGTGAGAGGATTTTTATTATTTTTTAGGAAAACAATACGGTTCAACCACACAACACACAACAAGCGAAACGTTCTCGGTGAAACTACTACTGACTCTATCTATCAGACAATGCCTAGAAGAACGTTCTACGAAAGTTCCAAGAAAGTCTCTACGGTCGGCGAGGTGGCAGTTCTGGTACACGTATAGTTCTCGCGGGTTCTCCGTTCTCCGACTGGTATATTCTACGAGGGCTCTTCCAATCTAATATATCCAAAAATGAATACGTACTACCAGTGGAATATATTTTTATCAGTATTTTTTGCTCGAGAGAGTGGAGAATGTTCGAATGTTCGATTCCGACCTGTATACCCAGAGGCAGTGCTGAGTGGTTTAAGGTGCACAACAGCAGAGTATCAGGAACGACTCACCACGCTGATGACTTTTCTATACCAGAAGTATGTATGTGCTGCTGCTTTGTTCTTTACCCGTGGAATCAATCAAAGAGCGGGTACCACTTCGGTGCATACCTGGTGCAACAGCAGTACAACAGCAGTGTACCAAGTATTCGGCAAGTACGTCAAGGAATTTTTGTATATATATCTCGATCATCTATCTCTTGTTGGTTATTATTGTGCCCGTGGTCACGCTTCACGCAGCTGACTGTCACAAGACAGGCTCCAAAAAACAACGCCGAAGACCCCACTCTCCTACGACTATACGAGTAGTATACTACTGCCTGGCTTGCTGTAAAATGTATAGATACAACAGCAGCAGCAGCAGCAGCAGTAGTAGATGGAAACACGTTACGTGTTCAATCAAGCGCGTGGCACCCTGTGGCACCGGCTATATTTTACCCGTACGTACGATCCGAGTATAGACTTTCAGAGCAGCGGCGCGTTTGTTGTCGTCCAAAAGGGTTCGAGGGCACGGCTGTGACTCGAGACGTGTGTGTGGCCGCTGTTACTACTACTACTACTGCTGTGTGCTAAAACATGCTCTGTGCTATCGTACGTAAATCTGTGCCATAAACAATACCAGGTATGATATGCGCCGTTATATTGTGCCGTTTTACACCGTTTTGCTCTGATTAGTTCGCCCGTAATCAACTTCGCATAATAAAAACTGGTGTGTGTGCTGGATTTCTTATTTGAGAGAGGGTGCTTTCTACACGACAGTAATTTCAACATAACTACCCCCGATTTTTTTTCCCTCGTAATCTCAGCCTGGCTTTCTTGTTAGCCTGTTTGTGGGGCGGTTATTATTATTATGTAGGTGCCCTGCACTCTGCTGTAGTGTAGACACCCGGGGTCGCGCGGTCGGATCAACGGGAAAACTACTGCTCAGCTGTATGTATACGTAACAAACAACAGAAAAAAACAGCGACCCTACGTACCTACTCTGCCTCTGGGTACAGCTGGGAATCGCACATTCAACTCTCTCGAGCAAATCATCAGAATAAAATCCCTTCCACTGGTTTGGTATCCATAAAAACGAATCGACAATGGCAATTCAGGTTGGAAAAATAATAGTTTTTTTATAGAGCGTTCTTCTATTAATAGGTATTGTTTGGTGGTAGTTTCACCGCCCGTTTCACTCACTTGTTGTGTGGTTGAACCGCTTTAAAAAAAAAAACTCATCCTCCTCCCCCCCCCCCCCCCGTCCTCTCACTCACAATCACACGACAGCAGCACACAGCAAGCAGTCGAAGCAAAAAACACCACAACAAACAACAGCTGCAGCAGCAGCAGTAGTGCACATCGGGCGCAACAACTACAACTACTGAGCTCTCCCTTTCTGACCCCAATCAGAAACACCGCAACAGCAACAACAACAGGAGGACCTCTACAACAACAGCAGCAGTACAGCTACCAGGACAGCAACAATGAAAACCTCTTTCTGCGCCGCCGCTGGTCTCCTCGCCGCGGCTATCGCTACCCCTGCTGTCAAGGCCTCCACCACCGTCTACACTACACAGGTGCGGAGTGACGAGGATAAAAAAAACAATACGTAATGGTGGTGGTGGTTGGTGTGGTTTGCCGATTGATATGCGGCATGATAATGTATGTACGAGCAGTATAATACTACAGTACAGTACATTACAGTAGTGTTAATAGTACGCCGAATTCTTGAATCAAACGTGTTTGCCTATCTCTCCTCTTCTGTGTGCGCACATGTACAACGCTGGCCTTGCTCTGCTACTGTACTGTTGCACCAGTAGTAGACGAGCGGCAGTCCGTGTACTACTACACACTGCTGCACTGCTGCACTGCTGCCGCCGCTGCTGCTGCTGCTGCTGCTGTTGCCGCTGTAGTTCTGTTTGGTTTTGATCCACGCCGCGGCGGCCCATTGTTTTCCCAAGAATGTATATGATAATAATGGGATTTTTGTGACCGCAAGAAAGAGTGGGACCGTCAAGGGCGCACGAAAAAAGTTATCCCGCACACCACACTACCCCTAGACCCCCCCCCACCCCCCCGCAGGCCGAAAAAAAGTTTTTTTTTTTCTTTTGGGTGAATTATCTTGCTTTTCCCCTCTCACTCAACTCTCACACAAGAAAGGTTTTCAAGGTAACCTTGATTATAAAGACCAACGTATCGTACCACTTTGTGGCTCTTTTTTCTTCCCGACTTTTATTTCGGCAAACAAAGATAAAGGCTGTGCAGCAGCAGTGCCTATGGCCAAAGCAACATAGTACTCGTATGTATTCAAAATATGGTACGTATCGTTTTCGTATACGTACTCGGTGTACGTCATACGTACATATTATACGTATCGTTCTCGTATATAGTGCAAGGCATGTATTATCGTGTATATTTGCGGAACAATAAAAGAGCCAACCAAGATAATGGCGTATTGTGCCTGGCATCATCTCAGGGGTCAGATGATGACGAGACACCCCTTTTTGTTGGATTTTTCAATCTTGGGGAACATAGTGGCCAACTTTATGCTCCATACAGGCACCCATTTTCTTTGGCACTATGTTGCTGATAAGATTATGAACGAGCCACAAAGTGGTACCATAACCTAAAGAGATAGAACATTGCTTGGATACAACTCCCCACTAAGGTGTGCCTAGACAACAACAACAAAGACATTAATATTTCAGTCACGAAAACAAGCCATCGTGCTTGATTGAGTGAAATGGCCTAGAAAACATTCCACGACGAGGAACGTAAAGATCGCACAAATGTAGTCATCAAAGACTGCCAAGATCTTTCTGGCGAACGCTTTGCGTGATCGTTCTGCCCCGCCTACTCTTGCGCACGGGTTCTCCCACGTTCTCGCCCGGTGTCTCGCTACCGCTGCTGCTACTCCCCGCCCGTCCCCTCTTGCTCCCCCCTTCCCCTCCTTCACCCCCTTCCCTTCGTCCCCCCGGCTGTTTGTCTTCGTTCTCATCCTTGCGGTCGTCCTTGTCGTCTTCCTCTTACTCCTCCCCTCCCTCCCCCGTCCCTCTTCTCTTCCGACTGCTCTTCCTCCTCCCGCCCCCCCCCGTCCCTCTCCTATTCTGACTCCTTTAGTTACTCTCACTCCTCCTCCTCCTTCCTCTTCCTCTTCCTCCTCCTCTGAGTCGTCTGACTCATCTGACCCCCCGTCGTGCTGTGAGACCTTACGGCGTGCTGCGGGGGCTATGGAACCCTCACTCTTGTCTGCTGGGAGACCGTTCGGCGTGCTACGGGGGCTCTGGCAGCCTTGCCCTTTGGCATCCTTTTCGCCACCGCCTCCTTCTCTGTCTTGCTTACGTCAAAGCTGCTTTCGAATCTCGCAGTGGAGGGCATCGATCGGAAGACACGTCGACCATTCTTCGAACATGCGTTGATACAACAGCAGCACAGCGTGACAGCGTTGGGGCATATTATCGGTCACTGTGCAGCAGTGTGGCCTGTTGTATGTGTGTTTCATGGCATACTGCTACATCGCCAGGTCTGCGTGGATACATACCTGGTACGTGTTTATCTCCCCGCGCAACACTGGTTTCCGTTCGCACACACTGTGCTGCTGTACTCGTAGACTACACACCTTTCGAGATACAACAAGCACGTACGTGTTGAAGTATACCAGGTACGTATCATGCATACTCTTCGTACGTACCAGGTCGTGATACAGCAGCGAAAACAGCAGCAGTACTCGTGATCCTACGCTGCTGCTGCTTGCTGCTGTGTAGTATCATGCGTCTACACACAGGACGTGGGGCTCGTGTGCTGGTGCATCACATGAGTCCTGGTAGAAACATAAGGTTGCACTCAAGCAACTACGAGAAGAAGTCGCTGGAATAAAATACATATTGAAGATATACATTAAAATAATTAACAAGGGGCTTCGCCGCGGCGGGCTGACGCCCGCCTGCGGCTACGCGCAATGCCCGTAACGGCGAGGAGTAGTCTACTGAGGTAGATTATTGGCTAAGCTTAGGGCGAACAAAGCGAGACTCTGTACTGCCAAGGGGTGTACAGCAGTAGTACAGGACACCCAATGAGAAACACTCACAAATGGAGGCTAGTTTTCTTATTTACATGAGAGGAGAGGGTGCGTTTTATACGAACTTCAATATAACGGCTCCCGAATTTCTTATTCCTTGTAAATATCATCCTGTGGTACTGAGGTATTATGATACGTACGTACGTACGTACGTACGTGTATATCAGCATTAAGCTATAAAAATCCGTACGTGTATGTATATCGGCGGTAAGTAGTTCGTGAAATCCAGCACCGAGCATAAAAACATATTCTTGGATCTTGCATGTAGACCACGGGACAACTATAAATGCAATACGAGTACGAGTATACGTATACCAATAATAATAATGAATTCGGAACCGCTTTTTTCGAAAAAAAGCAAGTTCTCGACCATCACCGTCATTTTATTTGGAAAGTTCGAGTGTCCATCGCTGGCATACGAGCAGAAACAACACACAGCAGTATTAATAGTATCATAGTATCACACTGGTGTACCACACACGTATGAACCCATGATACACAGGTCTGTATCTGCTGTGGTGCTGGTACTACTGTATCATACGTGCGTGCGTACGTACGTGTATATCAGCAGTAAAGCAGTAGTAGCAGTACGTAGTCTTACAAAAATCCGGGTTCGTAGTCGATACAAAAAACGGAATCTTTGATTATGCATGTAGTAGCTGCGTGTAAAAAAAAAAAGAGCGTGTGTGTTTTGTACGTGCGCTCTCCATCACCATATTCTTGGTAAACGTTGCTGCAGCGCCGACCGCTCGCATGTTCACGCCCGCGAGCGCACGCGAGGCCCTGCCCGGTACTATATCCAGGCCGACAGGCACGTAAACCTATCAATTCTCCCGACACGCTCCTGAGGAGCGCATGCGGTAGATACTTTTGGGGTCTCGTAAGGTCCAAAACAGATAATCATCCCGCACGGGACTGTCAGAAAAAAAAAACGACGCGCGTTCATATGGCGAGCCTGTGATAAATAGACAATAAATCTTCAAACAAACGTGTCCCCGTGGGCCTAGTGTAGGACGAGGCCGAGGCCGCCCTTTGCAGAGTCAGCAGAGCAGGGATAGTTGAGCACGATGAGCGAATTGCGTGCCGCCGGGTGGACCTCATCGCGAGATATCGCGAAAAAGGCTCAAATCTACGTCTAAGAAAAGCTGTCGAGCTCTCTCCGAGCAGCAGCTGCAATTTTGTACATGTATTTATACGTAGTAAGTTTATTTATATAGCTTGTCTTATATACACAGTCGGCCTCATCAAGCTTACGTACTCGTTACCGTCAGCGCCGGTCTTTCTGGCACAAGGCGGTCGTCTGTTTGAGATATTATCGCGGTTCCACGTCGCACAACTACAGCCCCACGTACGTACGTACTACGTACTTACGTACCACATATATATATTTTTCATGCTGGTTTACGTTTATACGTGAGAGGATTTGTGTCGCACTCTGTTTTCGTAGACGAACTATCGTATGCTACCGTAGCACCGTAGCACTCTGGGCGTAAATATAAGGGCCGTTTGGTATTTATATTACTGTCGAAGCGGTCCTTATGTGTCGGCCCAGAGTGGTGGTATGACGAAATATCGAAACGCAAAAATGTTCTACAGTACGTATTATATGTACGTACATAAGAACTCTTATTAAATAAAATTATTATAAATACGTCAGCTGTGAGTTCAACCGACTGAATAGTAGATACTCAACTTTGTGAGCTGCGTAGAATTTTTGTTCTATGTGTTATTTGTGGTAATGGTGTAGGCTTCGTGATGTACTATTAATAGGAACCTGGTAGTTACTACTCGATTTTATAATAAGTCGTTCGCGCGTGTTATGTGTTTATTATAGTTCAGTGACTCCCCTGGATACCACCCGGGTCAGCAGGACATGTAACAAGGGTATCCCATGATCATTCTGCGCACTGATACTATATAACCCGAATAGAGGAGACAAGTAAGATATTTGGTAAAGTAATCGAGTACATCTATATCACAAAATGTGTTGTTAGACGAGGGTGGGGACGGAGGAACAGGGGGGCGGGGGATAGGGGGATAGGGGGGTAGGGGGGGGTGGGTGAAGCTCTACGCGTATTAATAGCACAACTTACCACCATCACCATACAAAGCTCCCCTCCTGGATTGCGGTTGGCTTCCAGGGCTTGCAGGGCTGTCGCGAGCTGAAAAGGGAGAACACGGCAGTATACGTAGTAACGTCAACACCGTCCGCTGATTGATGGTCTGCCCGCGTGGATACGCTCGGCGACTCACTGCTGTGGAAGTAAGGTTTACACCTACACTTCGTCAAAACTTTCGTATCCTTTTCCGACGTCCCCCAGGCGCCACAAAATCTAAAAAAAAGTTTTCGACACCACACACCCAAAACTTTATTTTGGACCTCTCAAGGGGGGAGGGGGGGTACGACGGACCCATCCCCCCCCTCATAACGCCACACAACTTCCTATATAAAACATCCCTATACTAAATCCTATATAATACCAAGGGGGGCACAGCCTAGGGGGGTAAAACAGTCCACGCAGCCCCCTAAGAGCGGACAGGCGCCGACCGTAGAAGAGACAGAGAGAGAGGGAGAGAGTGATCACGATGAGCACTGTCTCCGTGGTGGAGGGAGCCCTATCCAAGGCCCCCTTCGCAAAGAAGTCTCGTTGCTTGAGGCCTATCAGCGGCGTCAAAGCTCACGTCATCGACCCCATGCACTAACGTACCCCTGAAGTGCAAGTTTTGCAGCCCTGCAGAGTGGGTGTGGAAATACTGCATGTCCCATCACGTAGAAGGGCAGCATTCCACTTCGTTGGCTCTGAACATAGCAGACCCCAACACTGCGAGATTCGAAAGCAGCTTTGACGTAAGCAAGACAGAGAAGGAGGCGGTGGCGAAAAGGATGCCAAAGGGCAAGGCTGCCAGAGCCCCCGTAGCACGCCGAACGGTCTCCCAGCAGAAGAGTAAGGGTTCCATAGCCCCCGCAGCACCCCGTAAGGTCTCACAGCACGGCGGGGGGTCAGATGAGTCAGACGACTCAGAGGAGGAGGAAGAGGAGGAGGAGTCAGAAGAGGAGTCAGAAGAGGAGTCAGAAGAGGAGAGGGACGGGGGGGGGCGGGAGGAGGAAGAGCAGTCGGAAGAGAAGAGGGATGGGCGGGGAGGGGAGGAGTAAGAGGAAGACGACAAGGACGACCGCAAGGATGAGAACGAAGACGAACAGCCGGGGGGACGAAGGGAAGGGGGGTGAAGGAGAGGAAGGGGGGAGCAAGAGGGGACGGGCGGGGAGTAGCAGCAACGGTAGCGAGACACCGGGCGAGAACGTGGGAGAACCCGTGCGCGAGAGTAGGCGGGGCAGAACGATCACGCAAAGCGTTCGCCAGAAAGATCTTGGCAGTCTTCGATGATTACAGTTGTGCGATCATTACGTTCCTCGTCGTGGAGTGTTTTCCAGGCCATTTGACTCAATCAAGCACGATGGCTTGTTTTCGTGACTGAAATATTAAGATCTTTGTTGTTGTTGTCTAGGCGGGGGTTGTATCCAAGCAATGTTCTATCTCTTAATCAAGTAGCTTGAAAGACCTTTTTGTGTGAGAGTTGGTGAGAGGGGAAAAGCCAAGAAATTCACCAAAAAGGAAAAAAAAAAGTTTTTTTTCGGCCCTCCGGGGGGGGGGGGGGGGGGGTAGTGTGGTGTGCGGGATAACGTTTTTGTGCGCCCTTGGATAAGTTGATATATACCAACTTATCAGGGTTGTGTTGATGCGATACTTGATATTTATCAACTCAACTTTTATCAGCATATCACGCGTGATATTTTCGTTGATACACAACCCTAGCTACACTGGTGGCCATTTGGGTTCGTTGGTGTGGGGGTCTACACAATCTGATTTTGGCATGAGGTTGGCCATATATGCCAAAGTCTCTGTACAACGTATACCCCCACAACCTCTCCAGGTTGGGTAATGTGGTCCCAACGTGTCCATTTTTTGTTTTTGTTTTTTCTTGCGTGGTGTTCATTGTACCGTTTGACAAAAATCGCGAAAACAAATAAAGGCATGACACAAAACGACGAAACAAGCAAGCGAATAAATCGCAAAAAAGAAATCGGGGGAAAATCGAAATCTGAACTTAAACCATACGAAATAAATCGGCGCGAAACATCAAAACACGAAAAAACAATATTAAAAATCGTGTTGTACATATATTATGTACGTAGTACGTATCATAGAATTCCTTACGATGTTCTTTTTTAGTTTCGGAAGCTTTCCTCGGCATATGTTGGTACCTCACAGCCACTCTCAGCCTCTAATTGCCGAAGCAGAAGTTACTTGCTTCCCGAAGTTCTTTCTTTGCTTTCTTTTTTCTTCGCATGTTCGCGATTACTGGCTTTGCCTCCAGCTTTTTTTCATTGTTTTTGTGCTCGTGCTTGAACACGGCAACGGGGAGGAGCGTGGCGCTATCGCGGGTATCGGTGGGCGCTGCCCAGTAGAGGGAGGGTCGGCAGGAGTACGGTCGCCGTTTTTGTGGCTAGGCTTCGCGTGTCCATCGAGAGGTGGTCGCGAGGGGGCAGGAAGCTTACGAGGCTGATAGAACCGCAGACGTTCGAAGTTTTTTTCGGGTGATTTCTTCATGCTCCCATAAAAATACTGCTGTTGTACGTTTGTTTTTCGTTCATTTTTGTGTGTACTGCAGTACAATACAGCAGTGAGTGGTAGGCGGGTACTACTACTGTACGTTCGGTTGTACGTATGTACAGCAGTATGTGTTGCAGTGCAGCGCTGTTGGATGCCGTGCGGTTCCGTGGCCTACTGCCGTGGGGACAGTGCTGTACCGTGGTGTGCCTGCTCTTCTTCAGCAAATCTTACAGCAGTAGTAGTGTCGTTTCTTCCATCACGTGACATGTTCATCTCGTGCATGAGTGAGTACGTTTTACGATACAGCGGTAGGCGGGTGCTGTAACGTCCAGTTAGTTGCGTACAGCAGTGAAACATATTTTGCTGCATTGAAATATGAATATCTCTTGGCGTTTTTAAGTCTGTCCTTGCACCACATCGTGGACCTCTTTTGCCCCTTTCCTTTCGCGAGCGTAGCGGGCGGAGCGGAGCTTTGCTTTCTTCGCGATCTTTTTTCGTGTTGAAATATACTGTAGATATTCCCATTATCGTTTATGTCCTGGTTTTGCCGTCATACATATATATATGGAGTTCTTGGCATTGTCAAGTCACCAGTTGCAGCTAAAATAATGTATTTGCCTGCTTTACGCTTTTCGCGTTCATTTCCATTCTTCCTTCCGCGAGCGCAGCGGAGCTCTTGTATGAAGGTACATAAAACAACTATAAATATATCTCACCTCAACAGCTCACTCACGTCTGTATGATATGATCAACAACTACGTTTCTCGTGTTTTTTTTAAACTTCTTTAAATCCCGCCCACTGCTGTTTTGCATTGCACGAAACCATGTTCGTTTGCAACAAATGCTCTTATTTAAACAACAGCTAAAACGTATGTTAGAAGAGTAAAAAAATAAAAAATTGGGCACAAGACGCTTTCAGGTAAGACGAATGATGTGCACTACGTACGAGTACGTACGATATGTTTTTTTCATATTCATTCGTAGTCCATTCTGTTCTGCAAGAAGAAAACAGAAAACTCGTACAAACTATTACTTGGTTAAAGTATGGATTTTCATTGAGACACAAAAAATAAATTGTCAATGTTAACAACTTTCCGTGACAAATTCGACTGCCTCAAACATGTTTTGACTTGATTTTAGTGTTGTTGTAGTGAAACGTTGTCTATCAATGACACTTTTACCTTCATTCAGGTATGGGTGTTATCCTCGATGTGAGAACGCCGAAGACTTATAATCCAAATATACTAGATTCAAGTATTGGTTTTCAGCCATTCAAAATCCGGTTGTTTACCTCAAAAATTTTTTTTTACTAATTGGTTGTGTAGAGTACTACAATAATACTGTTAATACGTACAATAATAGAATAACGAGCGAAACGAGCGAAATGTTTAAATGTGTTGGACATTGTGTTAGTATCGCAATCGAATGAGTAACATTCGCGTTGCTAGTCTCCGGTCTTTCACGGCGAAATCACACACAACTGCTCCCTGCCGCCCAGTCTTGTCGTACTGCAGCTGTAAGAGGTACCTGGGAAACATACCGGAGTAACGGTGCACAAGTTGCTAACAGACTCGCTATATTTCAAGAAGAAGGAGAGGGAGGGAGAGCCGGTATTGCGGTCAGCGGCAGCGGAGGTATGATATTTGGGGACGTCTATTAATCGTGTCCCACGCATGACCCGAAGTTATACCAGGTGCAACATATCAATAGGTAGGCGACCTCACACCGCCCGTAGCCCAGCCTTTAGGAAAAAAGAGAGTCTGGGGAATAAATAAGAATAACAGGGATCGTTTGCTACGGCCGAAGTAACTGAGACAACACCACGGTAGAAACAACTTAGATATAGCTACTACATCTGTAGCTGCAGCAGAAGGAATAGGACACCTCGTCGAGAAGGGGAAATCAACACACGTCGTCCCGCCGCTGCTGAGGTGGGGCCCTTGGCTCCGCAACAGCAGCGGCACCGAGGGGGGGGGCATGTTGATTCGGGACCGTACGTTTAACGGAAAGGAACCCTGAAAATATGCCATGCCGGAAGAAACATCAGAAACCAGAAGGGGGAATATAGGAGAGGCAGGAAGAGAAAACAGCGGGGGGGATAGAGGACGGAGGGAGAGCGGAAGTATTAAGGAGGAAGGGGGGGTGACGAGAGAGGGAGGGAGAGGAAGGGAGTGGAAGGGGGGTGTAGGGGGCGGAGGAGGAGTAGGAAGAGGAGGGGGAATGGGTGGGGGAGCAGGGAGAGGAGAGAGACAGAGAGGAGTAGCGGGGGGCGGAGGGGGACGGAGTGGAAGAGGCGGAGAAAGAGGGACAGGGATTCGGGGCGAGGGGGGAGGGGGGTGTACCGGACGGAGGGCAGGGAGGCGGGAAAAACCAAGGGAGACGCATGGGGGAGGAAGAGGGGTGGAGGGAGGAGCAAGGGTAAGAGAGTGGATGGGCCGAATGACAGGGGGAGAGACCGGACCTCCTCCCAGAGGCCCGCAGCAGACTACCACGCAAGGAAGAGGAGCGACAAGAATATCAATGGGGAGAGGGAGGGGAAGGACGCAGCGGGCGGGATTCTCCGGGCGCTTGCCTGCGTCGAGCATTCCCCTCTAATTCATGCGCCCCACGAGGCGAGAAGAAGGGCCTACGCCAGCGCCTCCCGCGACAGAGGAGGGGCGAATACCAGTCCGGACGGTGGGCCGAGAGCAACACATGACTACCCCAGCGTGGATGACCACAGGAAACGAACCACCAACGCGCGTGCCAGGGGGGCTGCAACAACAAAGGTCACCTGGGACGCAGATGGCGCCGGATCATTCATCCACAGCAGCCGGCGCGGGCCAAACCGGGATAGCAACACCGGTCGGCCGAGGACGGGAGACGACGGTCCCGTAGTGGGTGCGAGTGAGGGCAGGAGGACCAACCCTCGCAGTAGGAGGACTACAGCAGCACGCGCCGAGGGCGGCACAGCGAGTGAGGGAAGGGGAGTAGGTATCAACCGTTACCCATCCAATACCAAGGGAGACACAGCAGGGGGGCGGTCCGGTAACAGCAACAACCACGACGCATTCAGCAGTGTTTTCCCCACCTGAGGAGTGCGGGCAGCAGACGACCACTCTGGTAAGGGCAAGCACAGGGGCAGCGATCCCAGCCCGCCAGCCCGGAAGGGTCCAGCAGCAGGCTCCTAGCGGGACGGTGCCGAGGGAGGACAGGGCCGGGTTTCCCCTGCTCTCCGTTACAGGGGTTCGGAGGGCTCGGTCAGAAACAGGTGACGGGCCTTCGACAAGACCGAGATCGCGGCCGAGACACCGAGCGCCAGAGCCTTCGGGTGAGAGCAAAACCAACACGTCATCCTCACCCCTGAGAGGGATCTTGGGGGGGAGGCGAGGGGCTGCTTCCCCCCCATCAGGGGCTTTAGAACGCCCCCATCAGAGACTAAGAGTCACCTTTGCAGGAGACACCCAAAACCAGGCGTCTACAGCACGCCACGGAGAGGCACTAGCAGCAAGGGTCCATCGCCCGGGGCGGTCAGGAAGGGGTTTCACTCTCTCGGGAAGCTTAGCCATTGCACGGAGGTGGGGCAGTAGTACGGCAAGAGGGACGCCCGGGCGCCAGCTGGCGACAGGCCAGGCGCTTACAGTACGAGGCAGGCAGCTAAACACGGGAAGTGGCACCCTTCAAAACCGACAAGAGACTTCGCAGGGGTCGACGACAGGACAAGGGTCACAGACAGAACCCATGGAAGTGGACGGGAGCCAAGCCCCCCCCTTGCCACCGGGGGCTGGATTGTGTTCGAGGAAGCAGGTCGTCCCGCCGGGGACAGAGGAAGGGGTTGGAGGGGTCAGACCCAGGCCCTCCCCGGGAGAAGCCGAGGGGGCGAGGTGGGACCAGGAGAAAACGAGGGGGCGAGCGAGGGGATCCCTCCTCCGTTGCCAGAGGGGGCAGCCCTAGGTTCCCAAGATACCCGTCGTGACATGCGGCACAGGGGGTCCACGCAGGCAAGAAGTCAGATAGGAAACAGGGCGCTTTTGACTGTCAACAACAGCATGTGAAGCTGGCTTCCCTCACTACCCCCAGGCGCAACACCAGGCTCTCGGGACTCCGGTGGCGCCGGGACATGGCCAAGGTCAGCCCCCCCCCCCCCCTCCGGAAGCAACATCTGGTCTGCGATACCAAGAGAGCAGGGACCCCATGGAAGTGGACCCTGTTAAGAGGGAGGCGACGCAGGAGACTTGCAGGCCACAGCGGAGACAAGGGAGGGTAGAGGAGGAGGGCGACCGCAGTCGTACCGAGGACGGAACACATGCAGAAGGCCGCATTTCCACCAGGACGAGGGCACGCACCCGGGCAGCGGCTAGGACGGGCGAGCGAGCCAACAAGCAACCATCTGGCACTGCTCCTCTGCAACAAACGGTAGAACTGGTGACGCCGCCGGCACCACAGTTGGGACCGATACCGTCCCCGACGGAACCCTCCTCAGGGGCTCCTCTTCCACTACAACCGGGGCAGGGGGCCGTGACGTCAGCCGGGGGAACGAGGCAGGAGCCACCTCCGGCGCCTACCCCCGTTCTGGGGCGACCGAGGGTACTGGTAGGAGAGCATTTGCTGTCGCAGGCGGAGACGGTGTCTCCGCCGCCTGAACTTCGATCGCCGATACCGTCGACCCAGCCGGGGACGTCGAGTGACATTCGTTTGCCGATGGGTACGCAGTCGACAGCAGAAGAAGGAATGGAGACTTTGACGGGGAGCACACCGTCGTCCCCGACACTGATGGTACTTGCCCCGATCCAAGAGCCAGACCCCTCTCGCTTATCGCAGCCAGCTACGACGGGGACTCACCCCTCGACCCCTACACCAGCGGTTCTGCAGACCACTCCCGAAAGAAGGCCTTCCACACCCCTTCAGCCGCAGTTACAGCCAACAACCCGACCGCGGGTGGGCGAGCCACGGCCAAGACAGCCTTCGCCAACGGGGCAGCCCCAACCATTGCTGCTACTTCCACCGGGGAGGTCGACGCACGCACCGCCACCGTCGACGACGCCTCAACCATTAATGACTACATCACCGCCCGCCAGGCCACCTCCGCCGTCACCTGTGACACGGCCCCGGCAGCCATTACCTACGGTGATCACCCCTTCGATAGGGGTGCCACTCTTGACACCGGAGACGGTACTGGCGATCGTAACGTCACCCCAGTCAGCTTCCAGCCAGCCACAGCTGCCGCTTCCTAGGACGCCACCGGCACCGAAGGGGGGGGGCTCGAAACCAACGTCGACTCCAGAGTCACCGCCGCCACCTACACGGACAGCGTCACCGACGCCCGCAGAAAATGGACAGCCTCGAGTGGAGCCTCCGGAAGACTGCTGCGTGTGCTACGAGACCTTGGCGGTGCCGATGGTTCATCTCCGCACCTGCCCTCACCGACTTCATCTGCCGTGCTACGCCGCCCTCCGCGTCAGAACGGCGACCGACGTACGTTGCCCGGCATGCAGAGCCACCGTAACAGTCGGGCAAGCCGGCAGAAGGGCACTCCAACAGCACAGCGAATAAGTTATGTCACAGGCGTTAGCGGTTGCACGACGAGATATGCCGGCTAGAGGAGGAGAGGGGCCATCCACCGGGGCCACAAGGCACGGGAGGGGAAGGCGAGTCATTTGCAGCCTTTGTCACGGACTGGTGGAAGAGAGAGCCTTCGTGCAATTGTCCTGCTCTTGCACGGTGCACCGCCATTGCGCCCTTGGCTTCGTGGAAGATGCAATCCCCCGAGCCAGGGTCAACGGAGTGCGCACAATCACTCACCAAGTAACTTGCCCGAATCCGACCCTTCACGAGGTGCACCAAGAGGTAGATCTGCGCCCCCTTCTCCAACAAATTCGGGGTCTCAGCGGATCTACCTCTTGGTGCACCAAGAGGTAGATCTGCGCCCCCTTCTCCAACAAATTCGGGGTCTCAGCGGATCGGCGGACACGGTGGAGGAGAGGGCGATGGACGCCAGGGTCGCAGCAGCGGAGCTCGACCTCGACAGGAGGTCCACCGCCCCAACCGAAGCGATAGTTTTGCGCGGAATGCGACCGAGAGGGTGAAGGAGAACATCACGGGAGATTGACGTGGAACGATCCTTCAGCAAGCACAAGTTGGAACTCCATGCCGGGCCTGTGGGCAGCAAGTTTCAGACCGTGATAGGTTTGTCTTCGAAGGTTGGCTCGCCCACATGGAGTGTGTCGTGGAAAACGCACAGGGGGCCTCAGACAGAGGAGACGACCGGTTCGGGGTAGTCACCCGAGAACCAAATGGATCGCTCCGTAGGAGAGCTTTCCGCCTCACGCACATACTGCCCAGGCTGCACCAACGTTACGACGGCGCTACAGCGTGGGGGGTCCACCGAAGGCGGCAGCTCGCAAGATCGTGGCGGTCAGACATTTCGGAGGAGGAGGAAGACCCGAACCTAACGCTAGACCAACAGGCAGGAAGGAGGGCGAGGAAAGAGGCAGAGACAGCGTGCATTTACTGCGGATTTGCTCTGGAAGAATCGGCAGCGGGGTCGGGGCACATTAACTTGCGGGTACCCGTCCCGTGCCCCCACGGAGGGTATGTGCACTCTAGCGGTATGCTGGAACGAGAAGATCACCTCGCGAGGGGGCATAGAGATCCGAGGTCCTGCATCGCGTGCCTCAGCGAATGGGCGGGGGGAAGACGACCTCCCCACCCGGCCGAGCTTGGTAGGGGCCTGCCCATGAACGAGTCGAGGGAAAGGTGGGCGGCGTTAAGGGGCACCATTCAATTCCTCCGACCTCCTGCAACGAAATATCCCGGAACCGGGACCAGCAAGTTACCTGTCAACCGAGGTTTACAGCTCGTTCGAGGTCATGGTACGTAACCAAGGGAGGAGCCCAACCTCTTCGTTCCTCTTGTGCTCCTTGTCAGTGACGCTCTGGGCCTGCCCCAAGCAGCCTACACCGATTTCTCTCGCTCGAGGGAATGGCAAGTGGCTGTCGGTCGCTACCGTGCGCTGTTCGCCGCGTTCGGGATCCGATCACGGGATATTCTGCTCCGGTTAACAAACCGACAGCTCTACATTGGACCACATGTACAAGAATACTTGGTGGGCCTCGATGCCGAGTGGGAGGAGCGCCACACAAGGTAGACCATCGGGGTTCAAAACGCGCTGGAGGAGGGTATAGCGCCCCCTCCCTTTCTGGTGCAGGCGGCGCCCTCACCGAGTGGAACGGAACTGGATATTGAGAGTGACCCGATGGTGAGAAGGCAGCGGGAGCAAGAACGCGAAACTCCGGGTCCCACGGACAACCACCAGAACGAAGGAAGTAGAGACACCACATCACAGGAACAGACCGGGATATCGTGGGGGGTAGTGCGCCACTCTCGTCAGCAGACCGGGGGTGGGGGCGGCGGACGGAGGGAGCAGGGGGACCGGGGGGAGCCGGGGGCGAAAGAGAAGCCGGGGGAGTGAGGGGGGCGGGGAGAGCGGGGGGGACAGGGGAGACGGGGGACAAGGGGTATGACGGGAGGAAGAGGGGCCGAGATCGCACGGGAGGGGCGCGAAGTGAGTAGGGTGAAGCGAGTGGGAGAGGCGCAGCAGGGCAGAAGGCATACTGCGGGCGCCAAGTCTGCAAACCAAATGAGGGAAGAGGGGCAGGAGAGCGGACGAGCGGGACGGAGCAGGGGGCAGAAGAAGTCGAGGTGAGAGGTGGATCACGGAGTGGCGGGGACGAGTTGAGAGAGCGGCGGAGCTGAACGAGCGTGCTGGTGGAGAGGAACAGGGGGGCGAGAGGGGAGCGGGCGGAGCAGGGCGGTGCGATGAAGCAAGGGGCGCGGGGGGCCGGGGGGGGTGGAGAGGGTAGGGGGGGCGAGGACGGGCACGGGGAGCGAACCTATCAGAGAGGAGGAGGGGTATAGAGCGGGTAGAGGAGAAGCGGAAACCGGAGGGACGCGAAGTAGCGGTGGAGAGGGAAGAGGAGGAGGAGGAGGGGCGAGTCAAAGAAGTGAAGGGAGAGGAGCAGGCATCAACGACAGGGGGCCTAGGACCCCAAACGGTGAGACTCCGGTGGGAGGATCTCCCAGGGCACGGGGGAGGAGAACAGGGAACGGGACGCGCCCCGTGCCTTCCTTGGTGACACCACAGGTGGAGTGGCCTGTGGCGTCTGCGGTGTAACGCTTCAGCTTGGGCACCGGGCAGTACGTTTTCCTTGCGGGCAAGGACGCCACGTGCTCCACGCTCGTTGTGTGGTTGACGCCCTTGCGAGAGGCGCGGCTCCGGCACCACTTCGCTGCCCAGCGGCCGACCGCAGAGTCCTGTATCCAAGGCGGGATCCACTGGAGGCAGCGGTCCAAGCCGACCCGAGGCTTCGCGACCGGGCAGCGAGGATGGGAGGAGGGACCATAGGCGACGAGGACCTGCGCAGCCGGGGGCTTTGGTACGGATAGGACCATAATAGCCTGGGCATAGGGCGACCACTCAATGCCGTTTCCTTGGACGACCTGGGGCAACGTTTCGCAACCGGAAAAAAGGTACAGCCTCAGCTGGCAGGAGCACACGCGCGCCTGAGTGTTCATGTGCTTGGAATCCTTAACCACGCTATGGGAGAGCACCGGCCGAACCGGGACTCGGCGACGCCCAACTCGCTCTTGCGCGCGATTAAGTTATGGTACCTCATGCCGGCCCTGCTCCACTCACCCGACGGCCCGATCAAGAGGCGACAGAGATTCGCGTTGGTGGAGAGCGGGGACATAGTGCTCCTGTTGCCATGGCTGATAGCGTACACCAGGAGAGGAGACCTGAGACAAAGGGAGGCCGACCCGGAGGCTTCAGAGGAGGCGACGCTGGAACGAGCGTCATCAGCATGCGGTTGCGCGGGAGGAGTCAAAGTGGCAGCACGCAAACTTCTGGCAGAGACCTGATCAGCAGGGAACGAGGGGACGTAGAACACACCGACGGCCAAGTTTCCCCCCGAAGACCACGCCGCCGTGTCCGCGGCGGCGACGGCTGCATTGCTGGCGAGCGCCACCGAGGTGGAAGATGGAAATGCTCCCCCGTGGCGCCCGGACGATGAGTACGCCTCCGAGGTGCTCTTCGACGGCATCAGCTCCCGAAACGCCCTCTCAGGCCCCGGAAACGACGGTCAACGATTTGCTCATTTGCAATCCATCATCCATACCGACATCGGGAGAGAGGAGTTCGGAAAGGGCATGACAGCCTTCTGGCGGAGAATCGTCGACGAGCCGGACGCGTTCCCACTAGAAGTCTGGCAACTCTTCTAGCAGTCGAGCCTCACGGCGTTGGGGGAAAAATGCCGACCGGTCTGCGTTGGCATGACATGGTGGAGGCTCATCACCGCAGGGGCTATGCGACAGTGGCGGCCGCGGTTGGAGGAGGTAAACCGAGAGGTGAGGCAGTTTGGGGTCGCCGTATCCGGCGGAGTGGAACATGTTGGACTGAGGGCTAGGACGCTACACGAGATAGGCAACTGGCTCGTTTTGACGGACTGCTCCAACGCCTTCAACACCGTCAAAAGGACGGCGGTGCTAGAAGAGGTGGCAAGCGTGCCAGCGCTCACGCCGTTAGTAGCCAAGTGCTACGGCACAAGACCAGCAGACGTGTTTTTCCGGATGGACTCGGGGGAGACTAGGAAGATCGCTTGCTCAAGTGGTGCCCAGCAAGGGGACCCCATGGGACCGGCAATGTTCTGCCTGGCGTTGCGACCGGGACTGAAGCGATTCCGACAGGCATTCAAGAGAGAAGGCGTGGAAGCCTTTGCATACATGGACGATGTTTCTCTCGGCCTTACGGGGATCACGCCCAACACGGTTAAAGCATTCGCCTTCCTCCGGCGAGAGCTGGATGAAATCGACATTGTGGTCAACTCCGCCAAAACAGTGGCACTACCACCCAAACGGCACGCCCCGACGGCAGAGGAGATATCGCTCCTGGAAAGCGTTGACATCCGCATCGCCGACGACAGAGGGGTGACGGTGGTGGGTGTCCCGATCGGCACGGAAGAATACGTGAGGGAGCGAGCTATGGAGGGAGTGAGGGATGGAGGAGCGGGCTATCTTGCGCGCTGCCTCGCCAACATGCCCGATATACAAGCAGCGGCGCTCATCGCCGTCGAATCTCTCGAGCAACGGACGAGCTTCCTCGAAAGGGCTCTAGACCCGGGGCTGTACCTCGAAGCGTGTAAAAGGGCAGACAACGGAGCGCAGTGGGCGTACGAGAAAATCCTCGAGCTACCGGGAGCGGCGGAGGCACAATCGTTTTTCCAGGAGGGGTGCCCGGATAGTCGGCTGACGCTCAAACCTTATCAGCAGGCCCAAGCACGCCTTCCTACGGGAGCGGGAGGATTAGGACTGCCGTCGACAGAAGCGAGGCGAATGTCTGCTTCAATTGAGAGCAGGGTGGGGATCTTGCCGGAGGTTCTAGCAGACCTCACAGGCCCGCTCGGAATCAAAGTGAGGAGGGGGCCCCCAGGATCGAGTATCATTGCTCAGCTTGGATCAAGCTTGCGGGAGATCCGCGACACATGGGGGGTGACCAAGGAAGAGATGGCGGGCATCGTCCCTGAATCTTGGCTGGTATGAGCTCTAGGGGCAGAGGGGGACCTGGCCCCAGAGGCCGACATGCTGGCGGCGCATGACGCTGTAACCACCAACTCACGAAACGCCCAACAGAAGCTGGGCAAGCCGGTGAATCAGGGCCGGCACGCTGCCCACACTGCTTCGCTGAAGGAGCTACCGGAGACGGCTCGCCCCCCCGGACCAGGCGACCTGCTGGGGGGGACCGAGACCAAGGCCTTCGCCAAGGCTCGCTATAGGAGTCTACAGGGGGCAGGAGCCACGGCATTTCTTCGGGCAAGACCAGCGGATTCACTAAGTGTCATACCCGCCGCAGAGTTCGTGGGCATGGGAAGACGTTTCATAGGGATCGAGGAGCACGTAGCAGTGAGGTGCCCCTGCTGCGATGCAGTCGACGTGGACACCCGCCACGCACGCATCTGTCTCAGGGCAGGTGCGCAAGTGAACCAGCATCAGCCGCTCGTCCACACGATGTCCCGCACGTTGAAGCGTCTGGAAATTCAACACCAAGTTGAGAGCGGCGAACCGTTCACCGTAGACCGAAATCTGCGGATGGACATTGTAGTCAGGAGAAGAGGTCTCCGGGACGCTCCAAACAGGGAGTACAGGGAGACGTCCATCATGCTGGACGTCACCCATGCTGACCCTCAAGCGCAGGTACACCTGCGAGGATGCAGTGCTGATCACGATGGATCAGCTGCTTCTACCTCCGAGGCGCGCAAGCGCCAACACTACGCTCGTCCGGGACATGTGTCCTTCGACGAACGGAGTCACAAACTTACCCCTTTAGCGGTGGAAAGCTGTGGCGTCTCGGGGTAGAGGGTAGCACTTTCATCGACCAGCTGGCGGTTAGTGTTGTGGGGGGGAGGGACGGTGGGTCGATGGCTAGCAAACGGGTGGTGAAATAACGCTTGTTGCAAATCGTCTCGGTGACCACACAGGTAGCCATTTCCAGGAGGGTTTCCCGCTTCAAACTCCAGCTCAGGAGGCGCCAAGAAGCGAGGAGGAGCAGGGGGGGGGGAAGTGACAGACCCACACCGATGGCGTGGGGATGGAACTTGGATGCGGCTTAGGACTTAATAATTGAACGTAAAGAGTGCATATTGGGAAGAAGGAGGGAGCAAGGACAACAATTGAGGTATTGTGGATAAAGCTTGGCGGGAAGCAGACATAGAAGGGTGTTAGACTGTGCACATAGGTTTCCTTGGTTACCGTGGTTATCTGCTTTTGGGAATGTTACGAGTGATCAACGCTGAAGCTCATGCTGCACATTGTCGGATGGCAAAGATAACAATAATACTGTTAGTACGTACAATAATTGAATAACGAGCGAAACGAGCGAAATGTTTAAAAGTGTTGGACATATAAAATATATATATTAACGTTGCAAGAACATCTGCCAACTTGACGACAACCTCACACGTTGTATTAAGATATCAAGAAGAGATCTCACAATCGAAGGGCCTTCATGTACGTTGCGGTACATTGTGTGCGTCGTCCCAATGTACCGAGGTTGTGATTTCGCCACAACGTCCCGCAACGTACCCAAATGGCCACCTGTGTACCTCCACCGTAGCACGCGTCAAACGTTCAGAACTCCACAAATTCGTATAATCGTCGATTGCAAAAACTAAAAGCCGTATCGAAGCCACCGTGGAATTGAACCGGCGCCATATACACGAGGCTGGGCACCATAGATCGCGGGGCTATACGAAGCAGTGGCAGTGTTAAAACAGTATACTGTGCAGCAGCACAGGACGTATAGCGAGTCCCCGTGACAACGACTTAGGCCGTGTCCTATGCGGTTCGATTTCGAGCTTCAGATTTGTATTTTTCGATCTGAAAAACGAAAGCACCGTCCTATGCAGTCCGATTGCGCAAAATATGACAGAATGTTTTTCGATTTGAGAATCCGATGACCCAAGTCGTCAGATGTTGGGCCAAAATCCGACGACTTGGGTCATCAGATTTTCAAATCAAGAAATGGGAGGGTCTCTAAATTCAAGATGTTATCCTCGCAGCAAGCAAGCAGCAGCAGCACGATCGATGAGTTGGATGGTGACACAGCGACGTTGCTTCGCGCCCGACGCCCAGCCGACGATCGGTGCGTCTCCTCGTCGTCAAACTACAGTCGGCTGGCGCGGGCTCGGGCCTAGAGACGAAGGGAAGCGCAGTCAACGCGTGACTCTCCGTACTCGTCGACTTTACAGCAGAGTAAGTCAACGCTCGGATGCTTCGTTGTGTCAAAATATAAAATACTACGACAGGTCGACTCGAGCGCACTCGGTGCGTCGCCGCCAGACCAGAGGCAGCCAGCGTGGCTTCAGACGCTTGGGTTCTACGCTCAATACAGCGCACTCGACGCGTCTCTTCGCGGCGCCAGACTACAACAACAGCAGTTGGTCTTGCCGTTTGCATAAATATCTGAACGTATGATACGACAACAAATCCGTGTTTTCACGAATAAGAAGACTGTTTCGATTTTCGAACTATAGGCCGCTGAAAAATCGATAGGACCATAATCTAAAGCTCAGAAATCGAACCGAATAGGAAACGGCCTTAGGCCGTTTCCTATGCGGTTCGATTTAGAGCTTGAGATTAGTATTTTTCGATCTCAAAAACGAAAGCACCGTCCTATGCAGTCCGATTATGCAAAATCTGACCGGATATTTTTCGACATGAAAATCCGATGACCCAAGTCGTCGGATTTTGGCCCAAACTCCGACGACTTGGGTCATCAGATTTTCAAATAGAAAAATGGCATGGTCTCTAAATTCAAGATGTTATCCACGCAGCAAGCAAGCAGCAGCAGCAGCACGATCGATGAGTTGGATGGTGACACAGCGACGTTGCTTCGTGCCCGACGCGCAGCCGACGATCGGTGGGCCTCTCCGTCGCCAAACTACAGTCGGCTGGCGCAGGCTCGGGCCTAGAGACGAAAGGAAGCGCACTCGGCGCGCGCCTCTCCGTACTCGTAGATTTTACAGCAGCAGCAGCAGCAGTACCGTACCCAAGTACACAGTCAACGCTCGGATGCTTCGTTGTGTCCAAATACAAAATACGAAGACAGGTCGACTCAAGCGCACTCGGCGCGTCGCCGCCAGACCAGAGGCAGCAAGCGTGGCTTCGAACGCTCGGGTTCTACGCCCAATACAGCGCACTCGGCGCGTCTCTTCGCGGCGCCAGATCACAGCAACAACAACAGCAACTGGTCTTGCCGTTTGCTCAAATATATGCACGTATGATACAACAAATCCGTGTTTTCTCACATAAGAAGACTGTTTCGATTTTCGAACTAGGTCGCTCAAAACTCAATCAGACCATAATCTGAAGCTCAAAAATCGAATCGCATAGGAAACGGTCTTAGGATAGACCGTCCAGGGGTCGGCACGATTATCACCAGTATCACTATTCTGGCGCTGGGAATCGAGGCACGAGCGTAGACCCAACCCAACCCCAATCCCTTACCCTAACCCTAACCCTGACACCGACCCGGGCCCAAAACGGGCCAGAAACGGGTCGAAAACGCGGCTGCGCCGCTTTCGTTCCTTTTCTGAATTATACCGACTGCGGACCACGAAATTCCTCCCGATACTATCAGTGAGTTGAAAATTCCCGGACAACCGCTGGAAGATCTATCCGAAGTCGTCGTCGGGATTACTGCGTATAGCAGTAGTACTACAGTAGTAATTGGTGGTAATGAGGCGCGACCTCGGGTATCTGCAGTAGTAAAATCTGCGATGCATCACGCTGGGGGGATACTGCTGTGCTGAGTGCTGAGCGAAAACACGAACGAACACCTACGTATTATACGTGCCGTTTGGGTTATTTGTTGAAACAAAAAAAACGACAGCATACAGCAGCAGCATGCTGCAGCAGCTTTGTGGCGGCGGCAGCAAAAGCAGCAACGGAACGCCAGCAACAGCAGCAGCAGCAGGACACATGAGGCCACAGGGCCAGCGTGACTGTACGTTCGGCTTGTCGGTCAAGCCCTTGAACCCTCTGTACTGGTACTCAAATTGTTGTGTACACGTGTCTCCTGGTTCCCCAACACGATTATAGTGATATACGGCAAATTTGAAGAAAGCTGAGTTGTGTTCGGTAGAACTAGACTCCAGAAACTAAGTTCCTACGTAATTTTTATTAGAATGCCCCTATACAAACATACCACTGTAAATTTTTGGAAACCCTTGAAACGCTATAGAAAAAGGGCTCACTCGTGAGAAGAGGACACAGGCCAGACGTCGCGTATCTTCGCAAACCAGAGGAGAACGGTCCTGAGCAAGAAGAGGCTGTGCTTACAGGAGGATACTGGAGGAGATGAGCACCTTGTTTGGTTGTGTTGTGTCCCAGGCTGGTAGGTATCAGCGGTCAAACCTTGAGTGTTGTGGCATGTGCACAGGGAACTAGGCAAACCTATACTAGCATGCGAGCGACAGGCATGAATCGTGCGAGCGGAGGATACCGAGAAAGCAAGCTTTCTTGGGCCCACGTTGATCAGGAATATCTCGGGCCACAGAGAACGAACCCCGTGAGACCAAGTATCTGTGGAAAGCTTGAGACCGTGCCTACCCCGTGTCCCTGGTGCCTGCCCTCGTCAGAACGCATGCGTCTCGCGAGCACCACCTGGAAGGTGGGGTCCACAGCCCCAGAGGCCGGTCTGCAACGGCTTTCGTCGGCAGCTTGAGACGCACTCAACTGCTCGTTCGATGAAGCTACGAGGACCAAACACGGGCAGGCGTCACTCGCTTGATGGTCGACACCGCCCTTCGAAGTCTGAAGGTGTTTCACCACGAGGGGCCTCTGCTATGACCAAAACTGTGTACGGCAGAGGTGGGGGGGGGGTTGGTTCGGGTGTGCTCCCATCATAAAAAAGCCACCAAAACGATTGCATCGAAAACTGCAGTTTCCCGGGTCACATCATCGCTCGTGCGTCAAGGCTCGTCGGCGTACGGCTCCTGCTTTTTGCTTCACGCGCACCCCGCTGCTCATGGCTACCTGTACATCCTGATAGTACTCGAAGGTGCCCACCGTAGCGTGCAGGCGGCTGACGAACGACGTGAATTTCCAATAACGCCGCAGTTTAGTTGAAACAACAACTGGATGATTTACGCTCCGATTTATGTGCCTGTAAAAAACATGGCCCACAGCAGCCTTGCTTTGCAAACACACACACGTTGCCGCACCTATTATTATATTGTCGTTGCAGGTGCCACCACAACTACAGCTGTACGGCATTACAGCAGAGCTTGTCTTTCCCCTAATCAGTAGGAGAGTGGGCCTTACAATACCACCTACGTACATCATAGCACCCCGAAAAAAAAACACTTTTATTTTTTTTAATAAAAATACCGTCATGATGTTTTACGTCCCGAATTTCAAATTAATTAGTATCGCAATCGAATGAGTAACATTCGCGTTGCTACCTGTAGTTTCCGGTTATACTAAAAAATAAGGTGTTGAGAAAGGGCCATATATTATCGAGCAAGTTTGGTCCAGTGTTAGTAGCGCAATCGAATGAGTATCATTCGCGTTGCTGCTACGGTATTAGCAGTAGTCCCCAGTCCTGAAAACAATTGCAATTATTTGTCCGGCGTTTTTCCGGCGGGCTCAGGGGTAGTTCCTCGTTGTCTTCAATGTTGCACAGATGCTCCGAGAACCTTGGAGTAAAGTCAGGATGAGAGTATTAGGGTAAGTCTAAGGGCCCGTACAAACGGAGCGTTTTGACCCTAAAAAAAAAACCAAAAAACAAAATCTAAAAGGAGCTATGAAGATTCACTCCCTCTGATTGGCGAAACAGAAAAAAAGAGACCCAGGAAACCGCGATGGGAAATCTTTGCTCTTCTGTTTTGTTTAATCGAAAATCGATTAAAATGGACCCAAAAAAACCACGAAGAACGCACAGCCCAGCGAGAACGGAGATCATGGCGACAACGGCAGCTTCGAACGCCCCGTACACTGGACAGCCAGAAGACAGAGAGCAGACAAGGCGCGAACAACATGCAACTGGTGCCAGGCCGTGCAGTGCCAGGCAGTGCAGTGTTCGCCGCCGTAGCTAAAACCGTGGCTCATGGGGCGGTCCAAGTCGAATCGCGTGCTGCTGTACATTCTAAAATCATCTGTGGTAGAAAGCGGTGAAACTGTATGCCCAGCACCCGTACTTTACCCAGCGCAGATCTCGCGCTCCAGGCCACGGGGCGCCATTGTAGCAGCAGATTATGGTCGGCTAGTCACGTGGGCACACTCTCCTCTTTTTTCAGGGCTGGGCGTCGCCTCTATACCGCAGCTGGGTGGTGCATTACTGCTGGTCTTCCACCTTGACGGTTGACTCATTTTCGCTTTTGTTTTTCACGCGTACACACGTGGCCACTTGGCCACACCGCAACCCCCGCTGGAGGGCCATTAATCCTTCCCTCCGGAGGGTGCGCACAATTTTCGGACCCTGCCGTGTGGTAAATATCAGACACTCTACACGGACGTGCAGAGTGTTCGGCCGCGCACGTGCTGGAGGTACAAAGGCATAACCCGCTGGAGGGTATGGAAGCGTCCCCGGTGGAGGGTATAGAACCGTTCCCTCCGGAGGGCGCCTAAATAATTCGGGCACTGTCGTGTGGTAAATTTCAGACACTCCACACCGATGTACAGAGTGTTCGGCCGCGTACGCGCTGGAGGCATAAAGTCTTAACCCGCTGGAGGGTGACAAAGCGTCCCCGGTGGAGGGTATGGAACCGTTCCCTCTGGAGGACGACTGAAAAAGGGCGACCCTGCAGTGCGGGCAAAACCGCACCCACCACACCGACACCCAGCGGGTTTGGTCGCGAAACCATCCTCTGGCGGGGGCGCAAAACCACCCTCTGGCGGTGCGATACCCCAACCCTCTGCATGGTATGGAATACCTCCCGATGGAGGCTACCAGACAAAACTCTAGCCTCTGTCGTTCTTGCAAGTTCACCCACCACGTCGGTATCCAGCGGGCTGTACAGTGCAGTCGACCCTCTAAAGGGCGACGCGGTTACACCCGCTGGGGGGTACATCGTGCGCTACACAGGCAGCCCCTGGAGGCAACCTATATGGTCGACTTATAGCGCGCCCTCCTCCGCTCCAAAAACAGAGGAATACACGAGCTACACGATGGATTGATATACGTCTTACATAATCTTCATATTATGCAGATTATGCAGTAGTATTAATAGTAACAATTATTGTTTAAACAAATACGTATTACGTATATAGTGTACCAGGTATATAATTCGTATAACTACTTGCACAACTCCTACTACTGTATGTTATAGTCCAAGAGAGGACAACGTACTCGCGTGCTAATATTAAAACAAAAAAAATGGCTTCCTATATTATACCACAAGATATGCACGATAAAAAGGGACGCGTGCCGCTTGTGATAACTATCAACTACACGATAAAATACTGTTTAAATCCCGAGCTATCGCCAAACAAAACGAGGCTCTAAAAGCCTCCTCGGTATATTATAACATGTATAGACGACACGACATGTTTTTGCTCCACACTTACATAGTGTGAGACGCTATATACGTACATACATCGAATATTACAGCTGAGTCCAACTATATACTCATGCTCCATACAAATGCTAAAACCTAAAACCTGTTCGGGGGGTATATACTGTTGCTATGGTATACGCTATATATACCTGCCTAAACAAAGCTGCTGAGAAAGGTGTGTATATGCTGCCCGTTCTTGGCGTTATTACGATCGCCCCTTCCCCTTTACCCCCCCCCATGTATATTTCTCCTCACTAATACGAAGCGACTCGAAAACACGCGCACGTCATACCCTATACACTATACTCGTACCAGGTACTGCAATATAGTTCATAAACGCGAAAAAAAAGGCTCTACACTATATGCTGTGACAACTGCAACGATAAAAACTGATGCGGAACGTTTTAAACATAATACATATACAAACATATATATACATATGTATACGTTGCCTGATGTTTCAGATGAGATATACTCGTCGTCTCCGATCTACAACCCCCCCCCCCTATATACCGTGTCTGCTAATTGAAAAATAATGCACGTCCTGAACTCGAGCCCACACACGAGAAACGTAATATACGGAGCTAAATAGCCTCTTCAAAAAAGCCAAAAGAAGACACCACACAGCAGTAGACTACTGTGTGTGGGGGCCCTATGCCATCAATATCAACACCGGATGTGAGCGCGTATACCTATATACGTATATGAAACAAAAGGCGTGCATACTCTCACTGTTTTCGGCTTATAATGGATTTACCCCCCCCCCCCACCCCCCTCCCTACGGTGCTTCGCGCTAGCAATGTATTCCTGGTCTGTAAAAACCCGACAATCTCCGTCCCGGCATTGCAGGGACGCGAGGGTCTATGAGGTCATACGACTGCGGCCATGCACCAAAATGAAGTACCCCCCCCCTCTGCCCCTCTGCCCCCCTAGTCTCCCTACTACAACAGGCCGCCGAGGGAAAAACAAAAAACCTCGACATGTGCCCCGTCCCCCGACATTGTAGGGATGCGAGGGTCTATGGTCATACGACTATAGTCGTCCACGCACGAAAATAAAGTACCCCCCCTAGTCTCTCCCTACTACAGCCGTCCGTTGAAGAAAGAAACAAATCCAACATGCTCCGTGCCGGCATTGTAGGGATGCGAAGGTCTATAGTCATACGAGTACGGCCATGCACGAAAATGAAGTACCCCCCCCTCCCCCGTAGTCTCTCCCAACTACAGAGGGCTGCCTACGGAAAAAACAAGTCACTGTACCGACGTCCCGGCATTGTATGGATGTAATGTGGTCTATAGTCATACGACTATACGGCCATGCGCGCAAATGAAGTACCCCCCCCCCCCCCCCCCCCCCCCCCCCCCCCCCCCCCCCCCCCCCCCCCCCCCTCCCTAACCCCGCATACGCACACTCTAAAAACAAAAAAAAAAAAACTCGACATACGCCCCTTCCCCCGACATTGTAGGGATGCGAGGGTCTATGGTCATACGACTGCGGCCATGCACGAAAATGAAGTACCCCCCCTAGTCTCTCCCTACTACACAGTCGTCCGTCGAAGAAAATAAAAGAAAAAACACCCGACATGCTCCGTCCCGGCATTGTAGGGATGCGAGGGTCTATAGTCATGCGACTGCGGCCATGCAGGGAAATGAAGAACCCCTCCCCAGCCCCCTAGTCTCTTCCTACTACAGCCGGCCGCCGAGGAAAACAAAACGAAAACCTCATTATACCCACGTCCTGGAACCCGTACAAATAAAGCTACACTGTACACATTCTGGTGAGGACGCATCTCCGAAATCAAACCGCTGTACACGCACACACCTGACGCACTCCTCTCCACCTATAACGTCGATAAAAATTAAAGGTTTGACCCTCACCCGCTCCCTGCGGTCGGAAGGTCTTGCCCCCCCTCGGCAAAGGCAGCGTCGTCACGATCGTCGTCGGAGGCGACGTCAACAGAGCTCTTTCCCAGCTCCGTGTTGGTCGACGGGGCTGCCCCGTCTTGGACCCCCATCCCGTCTTCGCCCCCCGTTTCGCTCGAGCTTCTGCCGCCGCCGCCGCCGCCGCCGCCGCCGCCGCCGCCGCCGCCGCCAGAGTTGCCGCCACCGGAAAAGTTGCCGTCGCCGTTGTTGCCGGAGGAGTCCCGGTCGTCGTTGTCGCTGCCGCCGCACTCGCTGTCGTTGTCATCTTTGTCGCTGAACTCGCTTCTGCCGTCGTTGCTGTCGCTGCCGTTGTCGCTTCCGTTTTCGCTGCCGATGTCGCTGCCGTTGTCGCTGCTGTTGTCGTTGCCGTTGTCGCCGCGGTTGCTGCCGCTGACGGATTTCGTACTTCCTGATTCGCCAGCATGTTTGCGGCTCCGATCGCCACCGTCACCGTCACCGCCGCCACCGCCACCGCCGCCTGATTCCTCAAGACCTTCATCCTCATATTGGCCTGATATGTAATGCACGAGGGACGGTAGGTAGGATATACGCTTCAGTACCAACAGACGTATGTGGACCAAGGTGTGTCGACATGCGAGGGGAATCTCTGGGGGCCGATTGGGTCACACATTGCCCTTATTACAGTAGCAACGGCCACGGACAATAACCTCTAGCAAAACTATAGATACACCTTGAACAAACTGCGACGTGAATCAGAGCGGTTGACAAATGCACTCACCGAGAAGATATGGGGCGAACGCGGCTACGGCGTCTTCTTCGTCGATCTCGCAAGGACGTTTCTCCAACAGGTGAGAGGCAGGACGGCCTCGCCTCATGCAGAACCGCAGAGCTGTCTCCCACATCCTGCAAATGACACACGACGGGTGGCGAGGGAGGTATGGAGGACGGGAACAGCGTGTTTTGGTGTTCCTGACGACATAGTGCTTCGCCGTACCGACGAGGAAATAAAACGCACGTAGGGTGCACCGGCGAGTGGGATTAGAGGGGTTGAACGGCAGCCGGTCTAAACTATCTCCTCGTATTTGCGCTCTTCGGGCGTGAGCACGCTGCTATGGAAACCGTCGCGGCATTGTCGACGGTTGTCGGGCTAAGCAAGGTGTTTGGTTCGGAGTACACGTACGAGAGTAGGTACCTGCATAGTTGTTTCTTCTAGGCCGGGACCAGCCGTCACATGTTTGTTGTCGTCGCGCCCGGTGCGTCAACACTTGCTCTGTATGTGATGATAGTGCGTTGCCGATAAACAATAATCACAACCAAGCAAAAATGATACACGCAAGAGCACGCCCCGGGGCAAGCTCCACCGCGAACACAAAAGGCTTAAGCTTTGTTTTTACCCATCGGCCGGAGGATTAAGGGTGGGTCTTAACGACCAAATAAAAAAATGAAAATACTCCACCCACCGTGCGCTTGCGAACCGGTCATCCTATGTTCCTCTTGGCGATGATATTCCATAATCAGATAATATTGCACCCCTTTTCATTAAAATCAAACCCTCTGGCAATTAAAAACAAAAAAAAAAAACTGATTTTTCGGGATATCTACTGCTGTTTTTTTGCTGTTTGACCAATGAGGCTCGATTGTTTTTTAGTTCTGCTTTTCGTTCTTATTTTCATTTTTTATTTTCATTTTTTATTTGCTGGTTAAGACGGGCCCTAAACAACAAAAAGTGAAAAAATGAATGAGACCAAGTACGGTGTTCGCGGGGCAATGTCACTCACATCGATATCCAGCCCTTCTCTCCTTTTTGGAAGCAGCTGCACGACCCTGGGCCGAAAGCCTCGTCGACCTGGAATTCCACGCGCACAAGAGGAGTCTTGCTTTTGCCGTAAGCCACCGGAACACCTTCCAAGCCCGCCAAAGCGATGGCCCCAGACAGCACAGGGATCATTATCTAGGGAAGGTGGGATTGGAAGGAGGGGGGGGGGGGGTGTTTGGACCAATGTGAGTTCTGGGTGAGGGTGGGAAGCGTTGCAATTCGAAGTTACCCCTCCTGTGTAGTTGTGTTCTCACATTAGCTCACCGCCAAAACTCTAGCACTGCTGCACGGCTACGGCTTTATAACCTCTGCACTGGTAGAACGCCCAAGGGCAAAAAAGACAAGTACAAAGCAGCACGATCCGCATGATAACTGTATCGCAGCGTGAACCTAAAGCAGGAGAAAGTGAACCAGTCCAAAGGAAACGTTATTACCTCGCGGCACTTCGTAAGCGTTTTCAATGTCGAATAACTTACTTCAAGAAATACGAAACGGGGTCGCTTGCTCCGCCTCCGAGATCGGCACCCGGGCTCTTCAAATGACGGCCGTCATTGCTGACTTCTAAACATCAAAACATATTCAACGCGTCGCCAGAAACAAGCAAAAACATACGCATTCCTGCAACCTCATAATGTTCCTGTGAGCGACCTCACCTCCCGCCATACGTGCTGAAGGCTAGTCTTGTCTCCAAAGATGTCGCGCGAGGTCGGCGGTTCCGCGTCGGGGCCGACGGCGCGGTTGTGCCCGTAGGTCATCACCATGTTGAAGAAGCGGTTGTTGAACTGCTCAACCAAGTCCTGCAGAAGAAAGGGACAGGTATGGCGTTACATGGCGTGCACTGAAACCTGGAAGCGATACATACATAGTTTCGGGGGTGCGGATACACGAGGGACACAAAAAGTCCATATTAAGCGCGTTACATCGTGCCTATCTAAAGGGCTCACGTGGTTTAACCCGCCCTTAATACAAGCAGTCGTACGTACGTGAACCGATGTCGATGGCCGACCGTGTCGCGTATATGAGGTGCACCTCTCTGCCCCCCTGTATTTGTTAGACACACGCCATCAACAGGAATAACCCATCGTCCTCGGCCTGCGCGACACGACATCTAACCCGATACGCGAATTAAATAATTCCCGCGTATAGAATGAGCACCTCCTATCCCCACCCCTACTGGAAATGCCTGGGTCGAGCTCGTGTAATGACAAGATATGCAGCACTCACAGCATCACCCATGACGAACTGACGCAGCTTCATGTCCATCTCGGCCCAAATAGCCACCCGGGTGCGGCACTTGCCGGGCTCGGCATTAGCGACGACCTTACGCGCCAACGCCACGAGCGCCCATCGCACTGCGCCGCGAACTGACGAAAGCGTCTTGGCGCGCTGCGAGGTGTAGTAGTCCCCAATTTTCTCTGTTCGTTAACCAGAGCGGCGGATGTGGGATAAACCGGGTGCAAATTAACGAAGATGGGGGAATTTTGTTTTTGGAAATTAAAGTTTAATTTTGATTAGATCTCGTAAACCAAACTGGTTTGCGTCCTACGGAGAATGGTGAACTACTCATTCAAATATTTATGAAGTCGAAATAACGCAGCACGCCTTACAAAGCCCAGGTGAAACAATCCAACGAGTGGTTGCTTGCATGTATGGTCGTGGAATATAGATTCGTTGTTGGCTGTCCTTTGCTCACGGACTGAGTATTTTCCCATGCGTTATTGTAAGAAAACAACAACTCTAGCGCAACAAAAACTTACAAGCGTCATTCCATAACCAAAACAAAGCACCAGCGTCTGACTTGTAAGGTATACCTCGTACGCACTGACTCACTCTCGGTCTCGGTCACGCTTGAGCGGCCGCAACTTCACGCACTGTCAGGAGGACACCCCACCGCGACTATAGGACAGCATGGGCAATCGTGGCCATATCGACGCGACCATTTTTTAATATTGGAGTGCCTTCCACATCAAATGTGTTTATAGTGATTGTAAATATCAATCAACTCACTGCGCTTCTCGTCTTGCGTGAAGGACCCCTCCCATCGAATGAACTTGATGACGGCGGCAAGGACGTGGTTGTTGGCGGGCTCCATATGAGACGGCTCCTTGGGGATTTCGCCGTCCTGCTTGACGTTGTTGGACCCGATGAAGGCGCCGGAAAAGAAGACAGTCAGGTACGCCCTCATACTGCGCTCTCGCGCCATCCCTTTGCATTGGACGTCCGGACGAGCGTCGGCGGATTGGAACCTAGACAAGCCCGCCACCGCGTCAGGCCCGATAGCGGCTGGAGTGTTGGCCGTCTTTGGAACGGTCGTGGGACAACGAGGGGAACGGACCAGTTTTGTTTCGTGAGAACGGAACACACAAATTTAGCATGGAAGGTATATAGAACAATGAACAACGGCAGCGCAGGCTGCATAATATGACAGAAGCGAAGGCTTTCACCTCTGATATTTCGGTGCGGTGCGGATAGTTAATTTGGCCTAATACAAAATCGCACCGCACCGCTCCGTACGAGCCCCAACTATCACAAGCCGCACACAAAACCGCTACGCACTCTTTCGAAAATATATAAACCGCATAGCCCTGCGGTTTTACATCGTGAATATCCTTGCCAGCGGGATATTTCCTCTGATCGGATCGAGAACAACAACAGAGTCGTAGAGACCGACGAAGAGCACATAGTACATCGCTTGCGGCATAATCAAACCCACACCCTCCAATGAGCCGGTCGCCCCGGTGGTCTAACTGGTAGCCACGAAGCCTGTAGGCCCGGATGTCGAGGGTTCGATTCTCCCCATGGAGGTTTTTATTCTCAAATGACACCGTCTGTCGAGAGCGCGTATTATAGCGTGGGTGAGAAAAAAATCGACGAGAGTTGGCGAGCGAAGAAAGTGCTGAAATCTTCTCGCGATAAAAATGCAAGGCAAGAACCGTAGTGGGGGAGGAGGGAGAGGAGCCTACTTTGTGACCTCGGATCTGAGTTACGACTAGGGAGTGAGAAAGACGGAAGTGCGAAGATAATAAATGGGATGGAAACAAAAAAAAAAAAAAAAAATGACCGGGCCTATTTTCTGGGTCAAGGGAACACACAGCATGGGACTTAGAAGGTATCACCCAAAACATAAGCTAATATATGAACCGACGCAACCGCGAATAATACTCGGAAGGAATTCTACACCTCCAAAGAAACACAGCATGCATCTACCGAGAACTATTCACACATCGTCCGGTAAGATCTTCCGGGGGTCGGGCTGTTCGTTGGCTGCGTTTGCGTTTGCGGGCTAGGACACAATTCCTAGTGGGATCAAGGTACGCGCGTAGACCCAACACAACCCCCAACCCTAACCCTAAACCTGACCCCAAACCGGACCCAAAACGGACCCCAAACGGGCGAGATCTACCTCACCTCCGTGGTCTGCGCCAGCCGCACGTTCATCTCCGAAACCATTCCCTGCATCGACTGCAGCATGCCCAAAAGGTCGCTGGTGCTTGGAACGCCGGTGCCAGGCGACGGTGTGACAACCCCCTCGCTTGCCCCCCTCGCGTGACCGCCCCCGACCGGTGTACCAACGGTGGCTTCCCTGGAAGGAGTCCGGTCGGCACCGCCACCAGGAACACGGCTCACGGGGTCCGCCGAGCGCCCATTTCTATGGCGCGATGGCTCGAATGAAGATCCCGCAGACGGCTGAGGTGCTGCAGCGGCAGGGCTGCTTCGATTTGACGAGGAAGGGCCGGAGGAGCGTGCGCGTCCTTTCGCTTTTCCTCTCTGTCAAGCGTAAATTGCGGCAGTGGGTGGGGGGGGGGGGGGGCAAG
>MEHQ01004310.1:405560-422718 GCA_008828725.1 Saccharina japonica
GGGGGGGGGGGGGGTCAACATGTGCAACTTAGTTGTGTGAGCGCGACATAAACAGCAAGTGGTGTACACAGCACGAAAAGAGATACGGCAAACCAGTCAGAGTTAGAAATGGCTCCAAGAAAGAGCCGGGGGGGGGCAACGCGTACCATACCCGTAGCACACAAAATTGTGAAGGTTGGATATTTACAAACTGTGTGTGTTGTCTTCACATTAAACCCGATATTTCTACTCAACCACATCAGTACACCCAGTGACTGTCCTGATTCCTAATCCTAGAGAGATACATAATCTGTGGTCACAGACTGTGAAACAGAGAAAAACCAAACAAAATAAACGCAAATGAAATGGTAAAGAAAGTGATATGCTAACGTACCGGGTACGAGAACACAACGATACGAGCCGAACCAAAAAATAAGCACAAAAAGACAAATAAAAAACGAATTCTGAAATTAAACAGAATACAAATGACGCAGGGAGACAGAATCGCCCCTAGAAGAAAAGCACACGTGCCCAAGAGGAACAGGTAACTGCTGCACGGGCGAGGCAACACGAAAAAGAGGAAGACACCGGCAGAGGGTGTAAACAAAGGGACAAACAAGGCAAAGTATGTGATGATATTGGGGCAACAAATATATATCATACTATATGGAGACTACATCGGCGGTGACGATTGGCGGTTTGGTCGAAAGTCATCCAGTACTTCGATCGCGCGTGAAACCGTGTGTTCAGCGTCATGAAGGATATAGGCCGGTAATTTGGCTGCGTCAGGTTCTATAGTACGAACCGCCGGCAGCGCAAGCATACCGTGATATTCCCTCAGAACGCCCCTCGAGCATGTAAAGCACAAACAATATAATTCCAGGACGTCACTACCGAGCACCGAGCACTGGTGTGCCGCTGTTGGCTGGCATCATACCGGTATCATATGATAGTACCGTGCCTACCGTTGCATACCTGGTACAATACTCGTGCATGCCAGGCATGTCGGGTGTTCATCCGCATATAATATGCACCAGCCTGCCTGTGCACGTTCCAGGTGTCTGGTTGTACTGCGACTATTGAGATGGGATTGATCCAGCATATAAAAAATAAAAAAAAAGCTGTGAGATCGAGGATTTCGCCGAAACCCATCTTTGCAAGCTGAGTAGGATACTTCGGTCGCGCGGACGTACGGGTTTCATATGTCCTCATACAGGCTGTACATGCCATATGAGGAGAACACAATTTGAGGCTGGAGGATTCAGGGAGCGTGTGTATTTACGGAATATGAACATATACATGGGCTTGCAGTAACTTTGCCGGTACTATTACTATTAGTATATGTACGTCTGTACCAGTACCAGGTACCAGGTACGTAATTATACCGACCACGGCTGCTGTGGGCTTCAAATATACAAATATACCGAGATCACCTATGTAAGTATCCAGACAAAAAATGCCAACACCCCATGTCGCGAGTTAGGGGATCCTCCGAGTTAGGGGATCCTTTTGGCTTCCGGGATCCCCAAGATCCTTGCGGGATACCCTCGCGGCTTGCGGGATACCGTCCCTCCTTGCGGGATCCCATCCTTCCTTGCGGGACCCCATCATCCCTTGGGGGACGATTGAATGTCTTTCGGGCACCTAGGGCTGCATGCGAGAATCCCGGTAATCTTGGGGGAACCCCGGGCGCCGTGCGGGAACCCTAAGATGACACACAAACGGGAATGATATTCAATATCACATCAAAACTGTTTGATATTCAATATCATCTAAGCTGAATAACAGCCTTTTGGCATTGGAGGTGATATTCCCGATTACACCATATGATATTGTATGTTGCATATCATCTAACCTGGATAACAGCCTTTTTTTGCATTGTATGTGATTTTCAATATCACGCACCCAAACGGGAGTGATATTCGATATCACAACCAAACGGGATTGATCTGGAATTTCACATCCGAACCGGGTTGATATTCAATATCATATTGTAATCGAGGATCCCCTAACACCTTGCAATGGATATTGCATACCTGGTATCATCTAACCTGAATAACAGCTTTGTTTGGCATTGGAGGTGATATTCAATAGCACACCCAAACGGGAGTGATATCCAATATCACATCCAAACAGGGTTGATATTTAATATCATCTTGTACTCGGGAAATCACAGGCAATGGATATTGAATATCATCTAACCTGAATAACAGCTTTTGGCATTGGAGGTGATATTCAATATCACACCCAAACGGGAGTGATATTCAATATCCCACCCGAATGGGATTGATATTGAATATCACATCCGAACCGGGTTGATATTCAATATAATATTATTGTAATCGGGGATCCCCTAACACCTTGCAATGGATATTGCATATCATCTAACCTGAACAACAGCTTTTTTGGCATATTCAACATCACGCCCAATGATAAAAATGACGTTCTTCAGGTAAGATGATAAGCAATATCTATTGCATGGTGTTAGGGGATCCCCGATAAACCGATGATATTCAGTATCACCCCCAGTAACAAAAAAAGTGAGCTGGGTACTCCACATTGTAGAGGAAGAAACTTCTTACGTACGTTCTTCTTGGGGATTCTTCGAGGAAATTTATGTTTTATATTATAACTACTGCTGCTATGGTTCCAGGTTCTGTGGTCTGCTCCTGTTTTGGCCTGCACGAGAGCTGGGTACTCCACATTGTAGAGGAAGAAACTTCTTACGTTCTTCTTGGGGATTCTTCGAGGAAATTTATGTTTTATATTATAACTGCTGCTATGGTTCCAGGTTCTGAGGTCTGCTCCTATTTTGGCCTCCACGATCTCTCACAGGGGATGATCTCTACTCATCCCCTCAGGGGCTGATTCATAAACAACCCCAGATTGTTGGCCTCCACGACACCTAACAGGGGATGAAAGCTTAACACTCCCTCCCGGGGATGTTTACGGGTCATCCCCGGTGAGAGATCCTGGCGGCACCAACTCGTGCTACGACGTATTTCCGCCGCGTTTGGTACTACTCTGACGGCCACCTCGGCCACACCCTTGTATTCGTGGTGCTGTGCTGCTGTGTTGCTACAGGCAGTTTTATACTGCTGCACTTATTTACCACTTACTTTGGACTGAAACATAAGGACCGTTTGGTCTTCGTATTTATGCTCCAACAGTCCTTACATATTTGATCAGATAACAGTACCAGACGGGGCAGGGTTGCTGCGCCTGCTGCTGCCATCTGCCAGCTCGCTGCGTCTGCTGCTTACAGCAGTTTGTACTCATTGCCTACTTGCTACCACTTACTATTGCTGTGGACGACTTGTATGTACGTAACTGCTGCTGTGGTTGTTTATCTGCAGGAGGCATACCGTGTACCTATGAATAATCAAGTCCTAAATAAATTTTTTACGTATGCATAAAAAGAAATATCCAAAATAGTTTTCTTCCTCTACACTGTGGAAGACTCTACTGACAAAAGTTGTTGTTCAGATTAGATGATATGCAATATCCATTGCGTGGTGTTATCCCCAATGAAAATATTATATTCAATATCACCCTCAATAATAAAAACAGGCGATATGCAATATACCTCCAATATCAGAAGAAAACCTCCCCGATACCCTTGCATGTAGACACTATTGGTACATGGTAGGGTTCCCGCACGGCGTCCGGGGTCCCCCCTAGATGACCGGGGTTCTCGCATGTAGCCCTGGGTGCCCGCAAGACTTTTAATCGTCCCCCAAGGGATAATGGGGCCCCGCAAGGTACAATGGGATCCCGCAAGGAGGGACGGTATCCCGCAAGGCGCGAGGGTATCCCGCAAGGATCTTGGGGATCCCAGAAGGTGAAAGGGATCCCCTAACTCGAGGATCCCCCAACTCGCGACACCCCACCCCCCACACTCCTTGCCCGGGGGCATGGTCTTGAAATATAGATATAGATTAGCTGCTGCTGAGGTGATGCGTCTGCCTGCTGGCTGCTTGCGGCGGAGCTGTGAGGGTGTGTGCTTCATCGTATATACGGGTACCAGGTATGCTTATTTGAGAGCGGGTTGTATTTGCGTATTATATTATACCACTATGATGTACAGCAACACACCTGGAACTTATTAGAAATACAATACTACGCTGTGCCTGGCGCTGGTGAAATAATTTTGCCGAAACACAAAAATACACCAATACGTACTGCTGTATTAATAGTCGTTGGGCGTAAGCCTACATCAAAGCTCCAGGCCGGGTCGTTGCTGACGTGGGGATGTACAAACTATCGGCCTATGCCAGGTGTGGTCCCGCTGCACGTACAGTAAGTGGCTGTCATAGGGACTGTTGGGTCGAGGTCACAGCATCGCAATGATCGGTCAGCGCTGAATATTCGAATTTTTGAGCAAACGAACTACTGTTGTACTTTTTCACGATTTTATAGAGTGTTTGCGTTTTTTTTTCTTACTTTTACTTCTCTAACAATACATAGACCGAGAAGGGTGAACTGTTAGTGTCATGTCACAGTGTTTTGGTGGCTCGCTTTGGCGAGAAAATGGTTTGCGGGAGTAGTGTGTTGGTGGGAGCGAAGTCACAGTGTTTCAGTGGCTCGCTTTGGCGAGAAATTGGTTTGCGGGAATCGTGTGTTGGTGGGAGCGAAGTCACAGTGTTTTGGTGGCTCGCTTTGGCAAGAAATTGCAATTTCTTGCCAAAGCGAGCCACCAAAACGTTTGCGGGAGTAGTGTATTGGTGGGAGCGAAGTCACAGTGTTTCAGTGGCTCGCTTTGGCGATAAATTGGTTTGCGGGAGTCGTGTGTTGGTGCGAGCGAAGGGACAGTGTTGTGGTGGCTCGGTTTGGCGAGAAATTGGTTTGCGGGAGTCGTGTGTCGGTGGGAGCGAAGTCACAGTGTTTTGGTGTCTCGGTTTGGCGATGACTTGGCTTGGGCGGCCCGCGCCCGAGACGTGCGCAGGTAGGAGCGAAGTCCCAGTGTTGTCGTAACACGCATGAAGCCGCATTTGTCGCTTCAACTATAACACAGTTTTGTTAGTAATCGCGTCATGAGTTAAGTGCATACGTTCCCTGAGGACGTGTAATAGTCTGCCACACTCCCCCCAACGTGTAGGACTAAAGTAGGCCTTGCTTGAATCCCACAACGTGGCATATTTCACAACTCTTCCCCCCGTGTCTACTTCGACCGTCGCCGGGGCTCTGTTTCGCATGTCGTCCAGATCCTTGATTGCATCTAGCGGTGGCTAGAACGAGTCCTTAAGGGATGCTTTAGCCTCGTCTCAATCGTCGACGATAGTATCGGGGAGTACGAGGAGCACCCCCTTTAGGCTCTGCGCTCTCGACACAGCGGTGTATCCTTGTCCCTGCGCGAAGAAACCTCTTCGCGGTATCCACAGGGCTACTCGTTCGAACCCTACCCCCTGAACCCTGTGCACGGTCATGCATGCGGCGACCATAAGAGGCAACTGGGTAACAGTGTAAGCCCCACCAACGGCTGCACCTCGACAGTAAGGCACCCAAACGTATTGCTCTTGGAAAGGTTGAATCATAGCAATTGTGCCCTTTCCCTCTCCAGTGGTAAGTTCTATGACCACCCACGCCGGTCGTTTTCACGTAGGATCAGTTTCGTCCGTCTGCGCATCCAAGGAAGCGTCGGTGTCTTCCCAGCCTCGTACAATCCCGAACGAGGCGTTGACGATCCCTTTGCGTTGGTCCACGTTCTTGGTGATGACGACCTGATATAGAGTCAAGGTCAAGGCAGATGGCACGTAGGAACCGACGGCAGCATGAGAGAGTGTTAGTTTGTAGTCCACGCATGCACCTTGGCCAACGGTCTTGGTTATGCCGACATGAATGAGGGAAGGGGAATGTAGGTGGAACATTGTAAACACGTGTCCTCACCTTGAGACCCCGTCGCAGCACGAGTATTTCCGGCAGGTCGGCGTACTCCATTACTATCTGTTGACGTCCTTTGCCCCGTTTGAGTTTGGCGCCGTTGATCTAACGAACGCCTACGCGTGCACCGTCCTAGTTTCCTCGGAAGAGGCTCCTAAAGCAAGCAGATGGTCCTCAATAAGCTCGTAACACTGATGGACCGTATCTCCCGCGTCGGGATTACTCCGCTTGTAAGGAGCAATGGAGGGTGTCGCTTCCCTTGTGGCGACGAGGGCGTTCTTGGTGTTGCACGGGAGGTGTTCGTTGCCCGTAGGCCCCCAACGCGCTGTAAGAGGACGTCCCAGGCAGAACCATCGACGACGCCATCGTGTAGCTCGTCTAGACATTCTTGCACTTCGGGGTCTCCCTTTTGCCTGTAGTTCTCCCTCAACTCATGCATGCGGAATTTACCCCGTAAAGCCAAGACGTGGACGGCGCAGTTGTTGTATACAACACCGAACAGACGTGGCGGCACAGGCGGCAGTTGACACAGATCCCCAATGGCGACGATGGTTCTTCCCCCGAAAGGAAGTATTTTTCTGCCTGGCAAAGCCGCTCGTGATCCATGGCCGCAAGTAGGTGAGCTGTGGCCATTGAGATTTCGTCTATGAGGACGACGCGAATAGTCTGAAGGGGGGGCCATTTTGGATTGGAGGGGTCCAGGCGTGATTGCAATCCTCTGGATAGCTGCAGGAACCTGTGGATGGTGACGCCCCCTATATTTCCCGCCGCAGTGGCAGTGGTGCCAGTGACGGCTACACGCTGCCCCATTGAGCGGTATGCATCAACCAGGAATCGCGCGAGGTGTGATTTTCCGAATCCTACTCTGCCGCTTAGGCAGTAGAGCGCAGGTGGACTTGCCAAAGCTACGACGGCGAACTCTCTCTGTGACTGAGACAGTGTGGTCAAGTCGGGTGAAGTTTAGACAGAGAGTGAATCGGGGTCTGAGCACAACCATGTAGCTATTCCTTTCCTGGTAGCTGTGTTCGGTAGCTCGCCGTCGTCCCCTAGGTCATCATCCTCGTCGCCGCCGTCCAGGGCCCTGAGCTGCATGATGTGATCGACCTCTTGCAAAGTTGCCGCCCGTCGAACGCTGCCAACCTGGAACATGGGTTCATGTCGGCGATTTGTGTGTTAAGGGTGTGTGTTTGGGTTCGGTGGCTGAAAGTAGGATTTAGTTCGAGAAACGCAGTCCCGACATTGCCACGAACGTGTAGCCTATGGACCAAAGCTTAGGCGCACCTTTTGTCTCATGAGGTCCGCATCAAGGGCGGCGAGGATACCCGATGAGGCTGTCGTTGGCACTGTCGTTCCTCGGTGAAGACGTTGTCGAGTTCGCACTGTCGTTCGTAGGTGCCTTCTTCGTTGGCGTCGTGGTCGATTAAGTCGGGGATGTTACGGAACGGTGCAGAAAGGAGTAGGTGGTGATAGTAGAACTACTCATACGGTAGTCTGTCTGGCCGATAGCACGCTATTCCGAGGATCCTGAACTTCCCTTGTCTTCGCTTCCAGTACACTAAGCCTTCCTGGTGGTTGAAGTAGAGAGCGCATTGTGTTGGAACACGTGGGCGGTCTTCATCCAACACCTCCCATTCCTCTCAGAATTCCCGGTAGCCGATGGTGTCGAAGTTAACGTCGTCGTCGGTCACTTCATCGCCCTCGCCGAACTTAACCAGGCCTTTTGGGCGTTTACAGTACTTCTCCACCATACCATCGACAACCCCGCCTTGATCTTTGCCGGCCTGTCCCTCGTCGCCTCGCTGCAAAACGACGCGCCTGAGGTGTGGCAACCACGTGTCCAAGTATCTGTACATTCTAGATTTACGGCACATGGCCTGCCCCGAGAGTAAAAGGGTGGCCTCTGATAAAGCGATCTTCCTACCCCAAACGTAAGGCAGTTACTTTTGGTTAACTGACTGTAGTCCGCCCTGCAAGTGGCCGTTACGTGGCAACTGTGAATCTTCGACGGTGTCAAAGGGGTCCGAAACTTTTCCCTGGGGTTCAACCTTCGCGGCGTACTTGACAAGGTACGCCGCGAAGCTCGCCTTGGTCACCACCTGGTCATTCCCATGCGTGGGGTATGCTGCCAACGTTATAGGATGGAATGGCGAAACGCGTGCGTCCTCTCGTCGAAGGCGCGTTTACCCGTGCCGGTCATCTAGACGGCAGCGACCGCTTGCGTCCACCTGAGGGCACCATTCATCGCACTCGTGCGGAGAGTCTCTGGTAGCCTTTTGTGGAAACGGATAACCTTTGGCGCAGCGCATATCGGGGTGGTGCGCGGGTAAACCCTCCTCTGTGCTGAAGCTCTTCCCGTACGCGTTGGGATCGCATCTTGCGTGACAATTAACTCCCAGGACGACTTGCCGCAGCCGCCGAACGAACGGGTGCGATCCGCGCGGAACGCTGGCAAGCGCGAACTTCTTGGAAAGGTCCTCGCCCCTGAATGGTACCGGTAACAGGAGTATGCGTGTTCATGAGAGTAGACGTTAGTAAAGCATGTGTTTCAGGATTATCCTGTGCTAAAATTCCTGTAGTCGACAAGAGCGATTAATGTAAAGTCTAGTTCAAAAGTAGAATCCAAGTGCTCACCTACCCCCCCCGTGGCTGTCCTCGTCGTCGCTCCCCATATTCCCATTCGAAGCGGACTTAGCGTGCGGGGTCTTTTTGATCCATAATAGAAGGTGGAGGTGCAAACTTCCCCTGCCCTGTTCTTCGAACCTAAACCAAAAGTCTTGTATCTCCCCGTAGACGCTGGTCTCCCACTTTACAAACGAGCGGATGCACGTTAACCCGGGCGTGTAAGTGAAGGGTGTTGATATAACCCCCGTGTGGTGTTAATAGACCCAGTTATAGACGATGACACTGGAACATACGTGTTGTTATCTACGCGAGTGTTACCGTGCGTACCTTTTCAGCCACTCTATGACGTTGCGACGCTAGTGACGTGTGACCTCGATCTGGTACTTGGGCCACTCTGTTGCCGTTCTGTTCGCCGGACATCCGAGGAAGCTAAGAAGTGCCTTCATGTCGTCGGATCCTTCATGACACGTTTTGGTGATGAATACGTCGGGTCGCCCGACGCTGGGGCTATCCACCATCGCCAGTAGTTCCTTTAACTTTAGTGCCCAGTACGCCCTTCCCCCTGCAATCGTAGTGGGGAAAGCCTGCGTAATCCGTTCAAGGCCGTGCAACATAGGGAGCTTGCCATCCTCGCCGGGCCGTGTTGTCGATGTAGGCTGCCCGCCACAGTGCGGGAAAACGGATAAGCCTTGACGCAGGAAGTGTTTGCAGCGCTTGCAAGTTATACCGTCCGCCGCAGCCGCCCACGTCAAGCAGTGTTTACCCGAATGAAGAGGTATGCCCCTGGCTCTGCAAACCCGTGCGACGGCATCGTTGTTTTCCGTGTCGCGCTCAGCTCGGGTGTCGTCGTCTAATCGCTGCATGATTCCTTCTGCTGCGGCCTCTACGTTGCTGTATGTAGTTGAGCGAGTGTTGGCCCGATGAAGGCCTTGCGTAGTCTTGTCGTCAACAGCAGCAAACAGGTTGGTTTCCCCGGGTTCCGGAATCACGGGTCGGCCTGCAGCATGCGCGTCGTTATGTAAGCAGCATGGTCCATCGCGGGTAATTTGTCGTGGCCATGCACGCCCTTGGTGTATCCCCCGAAGGGGAAGAGGTGTACGGACCTCAGCAACTCCATGCAATGCTCGCTGTCCTTGGCGTTGCCTGTGTAGGGGTCGTAAAACACGGAGAACGCCCTGCTTTGTCCTCCCTGTCCACTAGTTCCTGGTGTGAAAGCTGGAGTAGGTGTAGGAGTAGGGTCTTGGGAAGAAGTTCTCGGCAACACCTCTCCGGCGACGAGCTGGGTTAGACCGAGGTCGGAGTTGTGTGTCTCTGCCATTTCCTGCACGCCTGATGGGAGGACCAACCAATATACGTCGCAAGTAGAATCACCACCCCTCTCTCTTGGGCAAGCGAGGGAAGGTAATCCGCTCGGAATGTCTGCGTCGGGTTGATTAGTATCGGCCTGGCTTAGTTGCTTTTGGTGCGTGTCCCACAGGGTGAGGTAATTCCGCACCAAAGGGTTGTGTTCATTGAGCCTTGCAACCGCGGCGTCCACATTGTCTGGTCTGATCCCGCCCGTCTTTTCCGGGTCGATGGCAATAGAACCCACAGAACCGTCGAAGTCGGTGGGGACGCATTCCGCTGCGCCTTTCAGGATCTCGTATCCACTCCCGACGCCACCACCTCCCTTGAAGAGGCAATATCGCATCCGTAACAGAGCTAACGCTCTACGCTCTGCACGCGAAAGGCACTCTATAACGGTAGGGACGCTGCCAATGCCGTCGAACACCCACTCTTTCCGCCCCTCAGCCTTGGAATGCCACCGGCAGAATGCGTATTGCTGCCCTTTACAGTTTAAATCACGAGTGGACCAAGCCGCATACCCTTCGATCCCAGGCACATGGGCGTATGCCGTGGACGCTCTACACGCGGTGGTCTATCCCTCCTCCAACCCGTCAGCACTGACCCATTTCACATCTTCTTGGTACAAGGTTATGCTGCAGTAATTGCACATAACGTTGGGCAATTGGAGGCAAAACCGATGGAAAGTGGATATTCGATTGGGGGTGGCCTTGTCGGGCAGCAGTTGGTAGTCTTATACGTCGACGTCGTCGTGGTGGTGCCACCTTCGTCGAGCTTACCGGGTCGAATCAAGTTTACGTGTAGCCAGTGGTGATTGTGGTTTTGCACTGGCGTGACCCCAGCCGACGTACCCTGGAATAGAGGTACATCGGCGAGAGTTGTCGTGAACACCTTGGACACCCCATTACCCTTTTTCAGCGTGGTCTCAGTCATGTATTCATATTCATGACCGTTTTCCCGTCCCTATAACTACGTCTGGCGGCCTGGGAGGGCATGGCTTAGCGGGCGGTATTTGCTCTCCTTCAGGCTTGAGCGCTGTGTCCTTTGCTGGCTTGGCGTATGGGTTGTCGTTGACCCTCGGGTCCCCAACTCTGGCGGCGTCGATCAAATCCCACAGGGAGCCAAAGTTAGTTCGCGCCCCCTGCCGTTCAAAGTGAAGGCGGACCTAAGTTCAGTTTCCCCGTCCAATGTTTGCGGGGTGAATATGAGTAGTACAACGGGCTACAATGTGTGTTTGTTGATATAGTTGAGAGGAGGTCGTGTTGCGATGAGCCGACAGATAGTGCGCTTGACGTTGACACTAACCTTAAGAGTAGGGAGTGAATATGAGGTCGCCTTGTGTTTTCCACTTGAAGACGCCTCGTCGAGCAGTTTATTTAGCGCTAGTTGTCTCCGGCGCGCCTCTTCCTTGTCTGCGGAAGTGGCGGCCTTCAGTTTGGCGGCGTCATCGTTAGCCTTAGCCTTCGCGACCTGAGGAATGAGGCAAGCACGAAGAATGCGGTTACCACGGTGTAGTATTTTGGTTTAGGCAGTCAACGTTGAAATGTTGGGATGAGTAGGAAGAGGGTGGAATGGGGAGCATCAATGAATAGGTGACACCGACAGGCTTTGTAGCATGGACGTATAGACGTGGACTGACCTCTTCCACTTTTCCCGTCTTGTCCGCGGCGGAGTTGTTGTTCCTGTTTGCCTTGAACTCATCCGCTGCAGAAGAGTCGGCCTTTACTTTCGCGGCGTCAGCGTTCGCCTTTGTAACCTGGCGCCAATGAGGCAAGCAGGAGTTATTCGTCGAGTTCAGTAACGCGACGTGGAGAGACGGGGATGACTACGAGGAGGATGGAATGAAAAGGAGGGTGAAATTGCCAATGTCGCCAAGCGTTGCGGCATATATTCGGAGATGCGGACTGACCTCTTCACGTTTGGCACTCTCCTCTGCGGCGGAGGCGTCGTCCCTGTTTGCCTTTAATGCATCACTGTCCCTCTTTTTCAGCGCGTACTTCTCTCTCTTGGCCTGTTCCGCGTGTAGAGAAAGTAGAGCCGGCATGCATATGGTGGTGGATTTGATTAGTCTAAACTGTGGGGTTAGCATTGTTAGAGACGGTGCCAAGTCGAAGTCATGGCTAGAGATAGTGGAGAAATGTAATCGGAAAGGCTGTAGTTGTGTACAATATATTTCTCTAGGTGCAATGCGTATCACAGCGCTCAACCCACTTCCCGGAACGGTAGATAGCGGAATGTATTAGTCCGAATGCACTAATCGTTACCTTATTCCTTTTGTCCCTTTTCTCTTGGGTTGTGGGGACGTTGGCCTTCCGCAGAACAGAGGCCGAAGCACCTTCGAGTTTTCGGGCCTGTCGCAAGCGATGGACGGCGACCGAGGACGTAGCAAGCGTAGCTTATTTGACGGACAACCTTTGGTAGGGATTGGTTTATGTTTCAAATAGAAGTCATACCTTGGCACGTCTTTCCTTCCTCCGTTCAGCGGAGGTCTGGTCATGTTTGGTGATATTCTGACCGCCAGTAGGAATGTCTTGACCGTGGGTACCCGCTTTCATTGTGCTGGCGTTCCCTCCAACCTCAACTCCGTAGACACCGCAATCGCCGGGGAGTCTCGTTGGGGAGAGCAGTTAGCCCCGCGCTCTTTGTCCCCATTTCCACGTGGAGGACCTCCGTAGACACCGCAATCGCCGGGGGAGTATCTTTGGGAAGAGCACTTAGCCCCGCGCTTTTTGTCCCCATTTCCACGTCGAGAAGTGTTGTCAGCGCCGGGAGTGATTCTCGTTGCTCCGGTGTCAGGAGCGTCCCCGTCGCCGGTGTTGCCATCGTGTGTAGCCGATGATGATGTACGTCGAGCAGGGGGCAGCAATACCTCGAAGTGGCCCGACCTTCCGGAAGCCCATTCGTAGACGTTGGGATCTTGGGGGTTCCTCGAATTGAAGAAATACAGGTGTATTGTCTTCGTTGAACCAATCGGGGTGTGGACGGCTTGGAGGCTCCCCTGCACGTCGAAGGCGAGCAGAGAATGATAGGAACTACAATGAGTGATTCGACCGCAAAGGCTTCTACGACGTGAGTACTACCGAAGGATGTTGCATTGACACCTCTATGAACACTGTTGTAAAGTTACTTGAAGACGTCAAAACACGCACCTGATATTCACGGTGGACGATGAGTCGATCTGTTGACATCGGATGTTGAACCCACACGACGATGTTGGTATCGATGGCTTCTGCGACAGCACCCAGAACCGTAAGGGGCATGTACTGGTAGTCTTTCAAGAAAGCACGCTGAATCTGTTCGTCGAACACTGACAGGGGTTTCCTGTTGTGTAGACTATCTGAAATGTCGAAGCCCATAGTACGAGCCCTTGCGCCCTCCAAAAGATGAAGGAGTCGACATTCAGACTGGTTGCACGTCGTTCTTAGCTGTGCAACAGTCGTCAGACGGCCTACGGTGACATGGTCGACAATGGCGTTGGCGATGCTGTCCTTCAGCTGTCGAACAGCTGGCATGGCGTACGAGTATTGGGTAGCCTGCAGGTACGAAGAAGTTGGAGCACCGACAGAAAACGTAGAAGTTGGAGCTTCGACAGCAAAGGTAGTTATATCACGACCCCTGCAGTTACTGCCTTCATGCAGTTATAATGTACACCAGTTTTAGGTTGCATTGAGTATGTGCGCAACACTACAACATCAGCACTCGCAAGTCCAGGTAGAGTGTACTGGGAAGACTTACGAGGTATACTATAGTAGGATAATACGAGTACTCGTAAACTAGAGGAACCCGATATACTGTGCAAGAATTGAGGTATAAGAGTATAATATGAGTACTCGCAAAGACGCGAAGACGAGTTGCGGTGCATTCAGGTAGTACTCGTATGTTCGCGGTGCAGTGAGTATTTGCGCAGCGCGTTAACTGCAGTAATCGCACGTGAACAGCAGTAATTGTAGGTGAATACATCAAGTAAGGCCCTAAATCGCAGTATATCATACGAGCACCCGTAAATCTGAAGTGAAAACACCTAAATCGCAGTATATCATACGAGCACCCGTAAATCTGAAGTGAAAACACCTAAATCGCAGGATATAATACGAGTACTTGTAAATCTGGTAGCCACGAGACATTGAGTACTCGTGAAGTCAGCATGTATGTGCCATGTGTAGCACCACGACAGCAGCAGCACATCGAAGCCGTTTGTTTGGACAAGAGATGTGGTTAAATAGTATGATATCATACGAGTACTCGTAAGTACGTAGGTACGTCGCGCGTGACGTGTACGAGTGCGTGTAAGAGTACCGGTATGTAGTGCTTCCATATTTGAGAGGTACCCTGTACAGCAGCCTAAAATTGGCTGGAAGAAGGAGGGCACACGAGTGTAAGTGATTGACATGTATATTCTGTCTACGAGCATTCAAATACCGTTGAATGTTTTGAATATTTGAATTTTTGATCAAATTAAACTCGCACCTTGTTTGCGTTGAGGTTCATCCCATTCAGGATCGAGTAGAAGCCGCAGTTGCCATCCCCAAGGCACGGAACCTTCCCTGCGCTGTCAGCAAGTATAGTCGAGGAGGAAGCTGTACACATAAGCGAAACGTCTTGACGTTGCCCTAGCAAGGTAGCCGGGTGTGCCAAAAGGCCCAGGTGGTCCAGCCCAGACAAGCAGCGTTGGCGGAGTTCGTCGTTGAGGTAAATCGTGCAGTCCAAGCTAGCCATAACGCTATACAGTCCAAAGACTGCCGGCTGGTAGGTTCGTGAGAGGAGGGCACCAGAGAGGTGGCCTCCACCGAGTGTGTGTCGTTTTAGTAGAGCACTAGCGACCGCAGTTAAAGCAGGGGTGATAGCAGCAAGCCACATGGCAGTGTGATGAGCGCAGAAGGCTCCGATCCCATACCTGAGGATCATTTTTTAAGGCATTAAATTATTCGCGCGAAGCGCGAAAAAAAATTCTAGGGGGCTTGGGAGGCATTCTAAAAAGTACAAATGTAGCAAAAAACACCCTTGTTTGAGGGCCACGTGTCACGACGACACAACATCTATACCTCCCAGGTAGTATATGATATTTTCGTATGTTTGTATTACAAGTATTGACCTTTCTCCTCGACGCGATGCCCGATTACAACACGGTTTTTTGCGTTGAACCCCTTGGCTTATATGGAATGAAGTGTGAGTTTCGGCCACAGCTTTAATTGACCGCGAAGCTCTGCTGAGAGTTCGTCAAAAACAGACGATACACCGGCAGGACAATAATAATACAAAAATAATACCTGGTAGGCCTGGGTAGGCGACTAAAAACAGCAAGGAATTATACCTGATAAAATTGTTTACTTGGTTTTAGTGGACCTCCTGCCTGGGTGTAAAAACCAGTGTCAGGTAGATAAGTACATAAAAACCAGTGTCATCAGGTAGATAAGTACATACTGCATACTTTTGACATCATGTATTTTATATGTGCGTGTGTTCTTCGTTCTACCCGTCGACATCCGGCAAACCTACGAAGTGTCCCAGTGCTGGCCTGGATTCTTCATCTTGGAGAGATAGACGCTGTGGCCACAAAAAACGAGGCACGGAGAATGTAGATCGCAACTACCTGGTGCATATTATACTTAAACATATTTGGACACGAAATGCAGAAAACACTCTCACGAGCAAACCAGGAAAAAAAAAACAAAGAACCCGAGAAAGAAAGCGAAAGAAGAGACAGTACGTACATACGTTAAAAAAATCAAAAACGAGGCAGAATGGATACAAGGGAAGGTACTCATTAAAAGCACACACAGAGAAAACAGAGTAGACTATTAACAGGATGGTGGATCAAGGCAGCATCCTGCATGGGTTCCAAATGCAACTACAGCAGGAACATTGGCACATGGTATGTCACGTGCTCCTTACATCCTCGCCTCCCTACTCCAGAGGCAAAAAAAGGGAAAAGGAAAAGGGAAATAGAAAACATTAAACAAGGGGCGAAGGGGGAAAATACAAACTGCACACTACTACAATGATAAAAAACACGCTAAAAACGTCACACCACAGACGCCTACCCTCCCACTGTTCAAAATGAGCCGGGACATCAAGCAACGTTTATGGATCCTGCTGTGCACTTCCCACAATCACACCGTGACCACGACCGCTGTCCGTCTGGTCTAGCTTTCCCAGTACTGAAGGTATCCGGCCGGTACTCTCCTGGAGGTACATTGCATGGGGGTCGCCCCCCCCTCTCTCGCGCGGTAGCGTGCGCCTCCTTGTACCCGCCTTCTTGTCTTGGTGTAACTTCCTGGGTTGTTTGCTCAGCTTGACGATAGGCAGTGTACTTCGTGTGTGTTGCCATGGACCTCATGTACCCCCCCCCCCCCCCCGCCTGCTACACGTGTTTGTCCTCATTGATAGGGATATCATCGTTACCTCCGCAGGCTGCTATCGTCGTACTGCGCTTCTCCTGCCCTAGCACACTCCATTCTGCTTGAGTTCAACTACCCGGAATATTAGGATGGCCGTGAAGAACCGCGGCCTGCCGAAGGAGGTCGGAGGCTTTTACGACCAGTTTGAGATAGAGATAATCCAACGCGACACGGCTAGCTGGTGCCCAGACAACCCGCTGTTTTCTGATTGGGTCTCTGCACTTGACGTGGCAGACACTGGTGAGAGGAGTGGCCTTTCTCAGAGTTCGTGGGGACCTGATGTTGCTGGTGGTTGCCGGTAGATATTGTCGGCGAGAGAGAAAAAGTCCAGAATGACGTACCCCTCGCCAGACTCACGCACTCCTCGAAGCAATACTCTCGAATGATGAAATCCGGACTGCCGTATACTAACGTGCACAACGGAGCAGAGAGGCGTAAATTTGCCAGCGAAGTCGACCGCCACCTCTTTGTCCAAGGTGATGAGATGGGGAGGATGCAGAGATACCAAACATAAACTTTGATAAGTGGGCTGTTGAGTGGAATGCGCACTGTGACAAGATCGAGTCTGGCCTGGTGGAGTGGGAACCCGTATATCGGAAACAATCCAAACAACTGCAGCTCTACCACGCATATTACAAAGCGAAGACCAACGCTATGCTTAAGGAACGCCCGATTCCTCAACAGCATGCTGAACTGCGTACTAACTTGCAGGAACCTGCAGGGGGGGCGGCGTTGGCTGGTTTAGTCGGCACCGTAGTTCCCACTCCTGTTCCACGGAGTTCTTCTGGGGCAGGCATTGGCGGTGGTGGGGAAGTAGTGAAGGAGGGGGTGCTGCGGGCGGTGGGGACGTGGGGGTTGTCGCTACCCCACCGAAGCCGAAGAAGCCCAAGGGCCCACCGCGGGGGCCTCAGCATTGCTTTCACTGCGGCCACCGT
>MEHQ01004045.1:0-44219 GCA_008828725.1 Saccharina japonica
TGTCCAATGTTCTCGTTCGGGTGCTTGCCTTCCCAATTCTTGAGTTAAAATCTCCGACTAGTACTACTTCTCCTTGTCTTTTATATTTTTGTACATCTACTGCTATTTCTCCGAACTTCTTCTGTTATATCGTTTACCGTACTCTGCGACTCTGGGAGGCATATATATGTTTCCTAAGAAATAATATTCGCTCCCTCTCCCCTGGTATCTTTATCCAGATGCTTTCGTCGAATTTCGTGTCTTTGATCACTTCTATTATGTCACACAGGTATTATTTGACTAGGAACCCTACTCCCCCGCCCCCCTATTCTTCTTGTTCTGCCCTTTCTCTTTTTCCCTATCCATGCGTACTCTCCAATTGTGCATCCTATTTCGCCCCCCTCTTTTTCCCACGACTCTTGCATTCCCACTATGTCTAAGTCGCGCTCACTTATTGTTCGGCTATTTCTATCCTCTTGCGCTCTTCCGTGGCGAATCCACATACGTTCCATGACCCTATTCTCAGTTTTCTTCGTTTCACTGTTCGCTCGACTCTTGTCTTCGTTTTTTCTCCTTCGTTGCTACTTCTGTGTTCTTTTCTTTGAGCTTTCTTACGTTTCCGTTTTGGTTTTGTCTTCTTGCTCTACGCCACTGTGTTTCTCTCCCATTCCCTTTGGGCCAGTTACTGTTTCCTGCCTCCCCTTCCTCCGTTCACCCTAGGACTACGTCTTAGATTCGCTATTCCATTAGCTATACATACCCTCCACCCCCTAGTTTTCTCCCATGCCAACACTTGTTTTGTCTCTAATCTCTGCCACTCCATGCTCGCTTTCGGTTTAAGCGTGACTCGAAAATGCTCTCCCTCCCTTTCTACTTGTCCTAATGCAAAGCAGTATAGTCCTACTTCGTGCACTTCCTCTTGAACTCTATTCTCGTCATGTCGCTAGAACTCCGAATACCAGCACTACTAGTACTTTACCCTTCCAGTTTTCTTACTCACCACCCTGCCTCACCGTTTTTTCTGAATCCTTCCGAGACTATCTCCAGCTTGTTTTTGTTCATGTTTGTAGTGGGAAATGTTCAAGTTACTGGGACTTCCCAATCCTAGTACTCGTTGAGGGTCTGGTGTCTTCCAGTTCTTTTGCCGGCGCACCACACTAAATAGTGTCTCCAACACGGGCTCATAGCCTGGAGCCAAGTTCACACCCTTAACACAAGTGCCCCACGTTTGTGTCAGGCGATCTACATGGTAACCATCCTGGCGTCCCACGACCGTATCTTCTATCTTCTTGCCCCGCTGCTGTATTGGTTACTTTCCTCCAGGGAGGTCATTTTTACCGTGCAAGGCTTCAAGGCAGCTTGCATAACACAAAGTCTCTACTCACACATCGGGATGCCCCGTACGTCGCTTCCTCCATCGTATGTACGTTTCACCATGGGTAGCTACCCCACTAATGCTCCCGAGTAGACCTTCGCTGCCGAAAGCTTGGCCAACAATCCCCCTACACTTTGTACCGGCTTCTATCTTCAAATGTCAATATATCTACGTACCGCTTGGTGTCCGTCTCTTTGGTCGTGTGGTCGGTCATGGCAAGGCGTTTGTTTCATGAGTTCAATAGGCCTGACTTAATGCTCATGCATCATCCACCCCTCTCCTTCATTTGGCGCATGGTATGTGCACCAACGTTCAGGGGTTCAGGACGATGCGACCAGATTCCCAGATTTCCACCGCCCAATGGAAATCGGTAAATTTTTCCGGGTATCTCACCACAAGACCCCAACCTTCATGTTAATTGAACATGTCGGGGTGACCTTGCTGTATCTATGTGCGTGCATGTAAGGTGGTCCTCCTTCATGCTAGGTTTTTTGTCTATGTTTCAAGGTTTTGCTGTTCTTACCTGGTACGATATGGGAGTAGATATACACTAAGTGTGTGGTTTGGGTTTTGATATTTGGAAAAAAAACTGGTTAGTTTAGTAAGTTCATGTCTATGTCCGGTTTATGTTTTGATATGAGAAAAAAAAACTGGTTATTTGAGTAGTTTCATGTCTATGTCTGGTTTGTGTTTTGATATGGGGAAAAAAAACTGGTTAGTTTAGTAATTTCATGTCTATTTCCGGTTTGTGTTTTGATATGAAAAAAAAAACTGGTTAGTTTAGTAATTTCATGCCTATATCCGGTTTGTGTTTTGATATGAGGAAAAAAAACTGGTGAGTTTAGTAATTGCATGTCTATGTCCGGTTTGTGTTTTGATATGAGGAAAAAAAACTGGTTAGCTCAGTAGTTTCATGTCTAAAGTCTGGTGGCTTGTTTTACAGCGTCGTTGCCACTCGACGCCAACCCATGGTTGTCTAGCAGAAGGGGGGGGGGGGTGTACTCATGTTGTGCACGGCCGTAGTCATATGACCATTGCCGGGGGCAGCGAGGGGGGGGGGGGTTATAACTGTCGTTCAGAGGCGGGCTCGGCTTGCCTTTTAGGGGCGGCAGCTATTTTTTCTGAGCCTCCTCACTTCTCACTTCACACTTTTCGCACCGCATGACTACTGTTGTGCAGAAACAACATAGTTAACTATAATTACAAGTAATTTGTCGCCCAAAAACGGGACTGCGCTTCTAAAAATGGGTTAACGCTTTTAGAACTGCACTGTCTAGAAATACACATTTCACTCTAATTCCAAGTGTTGTATCCCCACATCGGGACTGCAGTCCTAAATGGGTTAAGGGAGCTCCATGCCACACAGCAAAACTGAAATCGAGAGACGATCTTGTAGAGGCTTAACCCGGATTTACAAGCCCTATGGCCCAGGTAGGGAGCGCACTCAAGAAATATTGGGCGACACAAATGAGATACTTTATTTAGCAAGTATATCGTATCTGACTCGTCCCACGGCATATTTAGGGGTATCAGTTAGTTTTTGCCTTCTAAGGCATTATATGTCATAGGGAGTTGCACTTTTAGCTTTCTGAGGCATTATACGTCTTGGGGGCTTCCACGTTTTTGCTTTTTGAAGCGTTTTATGTCGTAGGGAGTTGCACGTTTTGCCTCTTGAGGCGTCATATGGCATAGGGAGTTCCACTTTGTGCTTTCTGAGGCATTATACGTCACAGGAGGTTGCACGTTTTTGCCTTCTGAGGCGTTAAATGAGGGAGTTGCACTTTTTGCCTGTTGAGGCGTTATATGCCATAGGGAGTTGCACGTTTTGCTTTCTGAGGCATTATACGTCATGGGGGGTAGCACGCTTTTGCCTTCTGAGGCGTTGTATGTTCTAGGGAGTTGCACTTTTGCCTCTAGAGGCGTTATATGTCATAATAGGGGGTCGCACTTTTTGCTTTCTGAGGCATTTTACGTCGTAGGGAGTTGCACTTTTTGCCTTATGAGGCGTTATAGGCCGTAGGGAGATGCACGTTTTGCCTCTTGAGGCGTTATATGGCATGGTTGCACGTTTTGCTTTCTGGGGCATTTTATGTCATAGGGGGTCGCAGTTAGTGTTTGCCTTCTGAGGCGTTTCATGTTTTAGGGAGTTGCCCTTTTTGCCTCTTGAGGCGTTATATGTCATATAGGGGGTTGCACGTTTTTGCTTTCTGGGGCATTATACGTCATAGGGGGTTGCACGTTTTTGCCGTCTGAGGCGTTATACGAGCTGGGCCAGCCATAAAATGGTTTAAACGTCGGATTGGCCATGCCCCCATCAATTTTTCGAATTTGAACCTAATTTTTTGACACGGTGTAGGCCATGGACTCGTTAACAGGTTGACCTTCGGCCCTATGCATTATTTTATTTTTCCCAAGAGATATGACCGATCCAAAAACTCGAAAAAATACAAAAGCGACCAAAACTAGTATAAAAAACGAAAAAAGAAATAGGGCCGAAGGTGAATGCCTTTAAACGTGCGATTCAAATCCGGGGTTGAAAACTCAGTGCAGAATACTCCAAATTGAGCGGGGCATCGTAGAAATGCCATTTTTTTCGTGATGACTTGACCAATGTATGAAAATCGGTCTTTGGTAATATCTCTTGGTGGGTGGCGAATTGGACAACGAGACTTTCATCGCTCTTCTCTGTGTGTCTTCAGCACTGTCTCCGCCAAGTTTCATAAAGATCGAAAACGGCGATTCTTGTACGAACTTTGTGTCAAAAAAGTCGGTGTTTTTGAGTGTTCGCGGATATATCAGCGAGATCAAGTCGGGAAAATGAAAAGTATGGAAATTTTCAATACACTTTTTTTTGCATAAGCAGTGGTATGTCAGGGTTAGTGTCCCCAATTTTTGTAGCCTAACTTGCAGTGGTTCACGAGATACGACTCAATGAAGCTTTATCCGCTTTACGGCTGGCCCAGCTCGTATGTCGTAGGGAGTTGCACTTTTTGCCTCTTGAGGCGTTATACGTCATAGGGGGTTGCACGTTTTGCTTTCTGAGGCATTATACGTCATAGGGGGTTGCACGTTTTTGCCTTCTGGGGCGTTTTATGTCCTAGGGAGTTACACTTTTTGCCTTTATAGGCGTTATACGTCATAGGTCGCAATTAGTTTTTGCCTTCTGAGGCAGTATTTTTCTGACCGGTAGAGCCTCTCACGTGAGAGTAACTACCGCACCGGTTAGAATGATCTCTGCTTCTGCTGGTACATTTGTTTTAGGATTAATGGTATATGTAGGTCCTGTACTATACTCAGTGCAATAAATGTTGGTCGGGTTTGTGCGAACAGACCTTCTCTTCGAAGTCGTGATTCGGGTGAGATGTTTTGAGCTCCTCATGCGAGACTAGAGCTCAGAAAAATAGCCGCCACCCCTAAAGGGCATTGCTGTCTCATCCAACGGTATATAGAGGGGTATCGGTTAGTTTTTGCCTTCTGTGGAAAATATTTTGTTGACCGGTTGAGCTTACTTACCAAGTGATGTAACTACCGGCTAGAATGGTAAATCTTGCTCGTATATTTGATTTTCAGGAGTAGCTCCTGCAAAAAACTGGACGGGTGGTGCGAAGGAGCTTTTCTTCGAAGTCGTGTTTTGGGTGAGAAATAAATAAATATTGCATCATACGTACCTCGATGTTTTTCTCCGTCATCTCCCCCTCGAACCCCTCGCGCATGGTGAGCAAGGCAGTGTGGACGGCGTCGTCCAGTTCCGCCTCTTCAGAAAAACTGCGGAACAAATGAGACATGACAACAACAAAAAAAACGAGCGTTTGTAACGGCAACGTCAAGGCAACGTACATACTTGTAACGGTATTTTGCGTTTTGCAACGGCAACAACACGGTTGTAACGGTAACGATTCTGCAACAGTAACAATATTGTAACGTTAATGCGCTTGCTTGTAACAGCAACGCGTTGACAAACGTCACATACAGCACGTAGCGATAACATGTCCATAAAATGGTCAGGCTAGCAGTAACGGGAATGAACCAGCAAAAGTAACGGCGCTAGCAACGGAGCCATTCTACGATACGGGCAGCATATTCTGGTAAAAAAAAACTGAGGAATTATACCCCATACCGGTAAGAGTACCGTTTGTGTTTTGCACTGCGGTACACGTTTTCACACAAACGTAGGCCATGGGATGGTTCATGGAGTTGCACTTCCCTGATTTCAGATTTTGGGAGGCAAAAACTGTGAATAGTTCGTTTTTGCCTTACAAGGGTGACATCTAAATTTTCTGAGGCTCGTTACTTGATTACAGTATAGGATATTAAAAACTGCATTTCCAGGAACGCTAAAAGTTGCAACCAGATGAACAACCCCACAGCCTGCTGTAGGCATACCACCAATAATTATCGTAAAACGACAACGGTATCCCAAGGAGAGACGCGTGCTACGATAGAGGTATTAATAGTACGTTAAATCTGAAACCTTTTTTCTGAATGACGGGGCTCCTTAACCCAAAATCGTCTGAATTTCAGTCATGTGTTGAAATATATTTTCATTTTTACAATTAGACGATGGGATTGTTCATCGGGCAGCATTGTTATTTTCCTCCAAAATCAGTTTTTGGGTGAGGTAAATGCAGAGCTCCTCAAGTGACCACCTTGAGGAAAAACAGGGTGCACCTCTACCGCAGGATGCGTCGAGAGTGGGTTATACCCCTCAAGAACCGGTCCCACGTATTTGGGGACAAAAAACTTGGAATTAGTGTGGGATATGTTTTTCGCTTCGGAATGGGTTAAGGTGGCCGGTCAGTCGGAAACGTTTTTGCCAAAAAAATATCTACCCGCTATATTGTAGAATAACTCCAACTATCTCCTCAAGCATGGGGCCTGAGAAAAAATGAGGCGCACCCCCATGGTGGCATATGCATCAACGGTAACGCCCTTGTAACGGTACAAGTAGTTGTCAAAACTTGTCGCGGCTAATGTGACAGAAACGGCGAGTGCGAAGCAGTACAGTACATGACACTAAATAAAAAACAGGAGAGCCGGTCCAGACTGGGTTTCTTAGTTGAGAGAGGGTGCTCTTTCTGCACTAATTTCAAAATGACGATTCTCAAATTTAGTATTTTCTTCGAAATATCAGCCTGGATGCTTCTCATTAACCTGTCTATTATTAGGTGTCCTGTACTGTAGCGGTAAACACAGAAAATGACTGTGGTTGCATCAGGGGTATTATGTAAAAAAAAAGGCGTTTGTAAACCGGGAGAGTAGCGGCGAGAAAGCCGCTTGTCTCCGTAAAGCTAACGGCAACGGTGGCGCGATTGTGACGGTCAACACACCTCGGATAGATCATGATCTATCTGTCTACAGTAGATCATCTAGTTCCTCACCTGCCGCTGTGAGAGCCTTGTGCAGGATCTGCAAAAGTACATATCCAACTCAGGAAAGCGAGTGCTAGACCATGCAGATTATATACGGGTCCCACCCGGCAACATGAGCTACATATAGACTATATATATACATGGATCACACAGATCAGTAACAGATCTGCCTTGAAAGGTCTACTGCTTACATAAGAGTATGAAGCGGGAATCGATGATCTGTGAGTGATCTGTCCGAGGCGTGAACGGTAGCAAAAACACGATCGTAACGGCCGTTACAACAACACAGGCCGTGAAAAGGTCGAACCCGGCAAACATTAGCTACGAGTATAAACGCGTGCTACGATAGAGATGCACCATGTTTTTTTCTGAGAGTGGTCACTTGAGGAGCTCTATACCTCACCCAAAAACGGATTTTGGAGGAAGCTAAAAGTGCTACACAATCAACCATCCTATGGCTTAACCCTTTTAGAACTGCAGTCCCGTTTTGGGGATAAACCAGTCTAATTCTAAGTGATTTGTCCCCAAAACGGGACTCCAGTCCTATAGGGGTTAAGTGTCACATGAAAAAAAATGCAACAAAAGTCGAAACTTCGACGGCATTCAGAGAACGTCTCAGACAAAAAGAGCTACTTCTATCGTAGCGTGAGACTACAGACTTACTCACTAATACTCGCTCAGGGACTACCCATCCCTCGCCTCTCAGAGCTCCCACTTCGACACCGCCTCCTTTCATTACTTGCTCAGCTCTCTTTGTTCCCTACATATTTTAGTTGACGAGAGGCTTCTTCCTCCTTCAGTTTTGGGTTCGTGCGTGTGCTTAGAGAGCACGGCAGCGCGGGCGAGCCCGGCGCCATCGCGGGTATGGGAGGGCGCTGGCCAGTAGAGGGGGGGAAGGAAGAAGCGCGGTCGCCTTTTGCCTGGCTAGGCGTGGCGTGTCCATCGAGACACGAGGGAAGCATGAAGGGGCTTTGTCTGCGTTGCTGTGCAGTATCAATCTATTATATCCGAAATTATAAGGTTCGTTAATGTTTGTAAAAGAAAATTCAAGCGGTGCTTATTTATCAGAACAAATATTATTTACAGAGAAAACCCGGCGGTTTGAACACCATCATGATGGAGCGGGCGAACGAGGGCCACGGTGAGCACCGGGCTTAACGCGAGGTGGGCCACGGGGCTCACTGGGGCAGAGAGGCAGTAGAGCTCAACTCGGACCGAATCGATGGCGGGGTGATCGCGGAGGGGCGGGGAGCGTCAAGGCTGACAACACGCCAACGACGTCTCAACTTTTTTCTTGTTTTATGCGGCACAATCGCCCCGATAGGATTTTGTATTCTCAATGTTTTCCGACCGCTTTTTGTTTTTCGCTCCTACCGTTTCGTTCGAGTATGAGTACGAGTACGAGTACGCGTACTCCTATGTACGTATGTACATATATACGAACGTACGTAAACATGTGCACGTCTTTTTAAGTTTTGTTGATTTTCTGTTTTTCGTACTTCACAACTCGATACCGTGCTGCGCTGTACTGTACCACCACCGTTGGTTGTTGCTGTCCTACCACACATACTCACGAAAAAGGCACAAATCACACCCACCACAGCAGGCAGCGCAGCGCCGTGCTGTGAGCTGTGTTGCTGTGCTTTCTCTTTCGAACATACAGCTTTGTTGCCCTGGAGCATGGAGCTAATGTGCATCCCGAGCATGTTTTGCATGCATGTCAAGTCCGCCGTTTCTTCGCTGCGCACCATGAACCTCTTGGCATTTTCAAGTCGGTGCTTGTTTGCACTACATCATGGGCCCCTTCTACCCCTTTCCTTGCGCGAGCGTAGCGGGCGGCGTCAGCCGCCCGCGGAGCGGAGCCCTTGTAGAGCTAACTATAAACTGGTTATCGGCTGTGCAGTGTTATTTGACGGTTACGTGCCCGGAAACATTTTTTTTCATACATAGCTTTTCAAACTTCCAAGAGATGTTTCGTGTCCTTCGTTCTTGCCCGCGGTGGCTACGTACGAGTCGCAGCTATTATACGTATGCATAACACGAGGAATGAACGCGTGCTGTGTTTTTGCCTTTTCATCTGGCGACCCCTCGGGGATTTCAAGTCAACCACCACAATCAATCCCGAAGGGGAACCTTGTAGATCATACGGATGGCGAATAGATCTGCCTTGAAAGATCTACTGCTTATAAATCATGAAGCGGAAATCGATGATCCGTCAGCGATCTGTCCGAGGCGTGAGCGGTAACGAAAACACGATCGTAACGGCCGCTACAACAACGCAGGCCATTTAAAGGTCCCACCCGGCAAGCATGAGCTATACGTAGATCATACAGATCGTGAATAGATCTGTCTTAAAATATCTAGATCATGCAAGTGGGATTCGACGATCTGTTTCAGGTGTGAACGGTAACAAAAACACGTGCCGTAACGGCTGGTGCAACAAAGGCAGGCACCTTGACATGTGACAAAACACACCAGCACGTAGCCTTTACCGTGTTCTCGACCGACAAAAATCGTACCAGATAAAGTACCAAATACGTAGGACAGTTTTTTGTTGTGGTCCGCACCTTTGTTTTTCAGATTGTCCAAAGCACGCGGCGAAAGCGCGCTCGGGTTGTGCCTTAGCCTGAACTAGGGTTATTGCTATGGTCAGGGTTGAGGGTTAGCGTTAGAGTTGAGGGTGAGGGTTAGGGTTGGGTCGACGCCTTCTCGTGTGATTTGGTTAAACACACACATGAAAAAAATCAGGAAGAACTCAATATATGTATATTTGGTATGTTATCTGGTACGATTTGTGGGTTAACTAGAGACCGGTGAACGCGCCTCAAAAAAACGGTCACGGTGTTTAGCGACGGTCAAGGCAACGCGTTCTTCGTAAACGCTAACTTTTCCCCGCAATACGCCCGTCGAGGCGCGTGGCTCAGAAATATGAAACACAAAACCAGGCGTGTTCATATTGAGCGGTGAGTCTTAAAAAGCAAAACAAAAAACGTTACGTACGTACGTACGTACCATACTCGTTCGAAAAGGCCACGCGGCACTATAACAGGGGGACATAGTAAATAGGACCTACGATAAACACAAAAAAAACTATATGTTTAGCTATTTTTACTAACAATATTAGGTCCTAGTTATTATGCCCCCCCGCAATACTAGTGTTCTACATCAAAAAGAAAGATCTGGTTTCGACATGTCAAAACATCAATTTCCGAAGTTTCCGTGACAGCATGACATAAAAGACAGCTGCCAGTTGAACCTATTCAGGGAACGTTATTATCGAAGAACGTGTATCCCAAAAATTCCTATATAGATGCTTGCATGTATTCCGCGTGGTTATAGCTCAAAAGGGGGTGTCAAGCGCTGTTTATTTGCTCTCTGTAAAAAAAAACCTGATTTGGGACTGCGAAGCAGTTCTGTTTTTTCCCCCTTTGTCCAATTTTAGTATCATTTTTTCACAACAATGCACCCTGTTCTCCCTGTTTTTCGGGTCAGCTGAGCCAATCCAACCCAACCCGCGAAGAGTTTGAAATGTCTTGTTGTGATCCGACACGACCCGCGAGATTTGGAAAGTCTCCTGACCCGACCCGCGAGATTCGGAAAATCTCCTGACCCGACCCGCGGGTTTTGAACAACTCCTGAGCCGACCCGACCCGAACCGACACGTGAGATTCTGACGGACCCGTGTGTCGCGAGTCGGGTGTCTTTGACCCGCGAGAAACAATCATCCCGACCCGCGGGTTTGACCCGCAGATCCATCGCACAAGGTCGGCACTAAAACAAAAAATAAAATGCATAATGTTTATGTGATATCGCACAATGATACCACCTGTATCTCGAACTATAAGGGCTGATTATGTCAAATATTAATGTACAGTGTTTTATGTTGTGGGATAGAATGGTGTGTGGTCTGGCTATGGCGGGTACGGATGGATGTGGACATGAAAATATAGATTTGGAGGCGTTTCCGTGTCTTGTATGCATAAATATATACTTCGAAGTATATAATAGTGTATGGACGCTCCTAGGCCATGCATTGGAAAGTATTTTGTTTCCGTGTCGGCCTCAGTATCGGAATTTCGGCACTTCAATATTCCGAGAGTTTGTTTTTACTTCTTCGAACGCTCTCTTCGAGGATCGGCTTGGACGCCCCTCGCCTTTTGTTCCCCCTGCTTACTTCGCCGTGAACGCGTGCGGGGGCTGAGAGACAAGCGAGAGAAGTAGGGACGACCTTACCCAAAGACGACTGGCACAAAAGAGGCCTTCGAGCATCATGGGGAAACATTTTTTAGAGTGTCGGATCCGCGGGCAGGTTGCGCCTGTCCGACCCGCGGGTCGCCGAAAAAAACACTCGCGTGTCGAGGTGGACCGACCCGCGACATGACCCGTATCTCAGACGTCATGGCCCGACCAAACCCGACCCGACCCGTGAGAGTTTTTGGATCTTCAAGGCTGACTCGACCCGATCCGTGAGGGTTTTAGATTTTCAAGGTTGACTCGACCCGATCCGTGAGAGTTTTAGATTTTCAAGGCTGACTCGACCCGATCCGGGAGGTTTTAAACACCTCTCTCAACCCGACCCGATCCTACCCGTGAGATGCAATCGTTTATAAAACTGACCCGACCCGACCCGACTCTACCCGACGCGATGCGTGAGGTAATGCAAACTTCTGACCCGACTGCACGTTACGTAGGCACTGCATGTAAACAAAAACATATCGTAAAAGGATCACAAGTAGACAAACATGAGTTCGATCGATTATTATCAAGCTGCGCGCTACAGGCGGCGCGTGGTAAAACGAAAAACGACGCTTGCTGATAACTAGTACCTGGTACCAGGAATACGATAGTCCAGGCGACCAAAGAGACATACCACGTATTATTTTCTTACCGGTTCTCCTGGAAGTTGGTGCATGTACACGAAGTATCTATATACAGATATAGATATCGAACATATGATATATACATGCATTTTACCTGTGCTACGAACTACTATTAGTACCAGGTATGCCCGAGTACGACGTTCAAGCATAACCACCCCTCCTAAAAATAAACAAGAAGACACCGAGAAAATGGCATCGCTAATAAATCACGACCGAGAAACAACATCAGTGGGGTAGGATTTCTGGACGAAATTATGAAAAACATGACCTGGTATATAGTTTTTTATTTATACTGTAGGTGCGTTTTGCAGTAGTAGTATACCCCGAGTTATATAACATACTAATACGGGGGACCAGTAAATAGGACTCACGGAACAGACAAAAACCAATATATTCACCATTTCTTACTAACAATATTACGTCCTATTTACTATGCCCCCCCCGTAATAGTGAGGGTACGATGTCCGGGGTGGAGGGTGCGAGACCTCGTCCTCCTGCGCAAACAGGTTGATCTCCTCGAGCTACAACGAGGTTGGAGGTGTTGGACGCTAACTAAGCGCGAGGACAGAGGAGGCAGGCCGACCAAGCCGAGGAGAGGACACGCGTGCTGGGCAGAGTGCGACAGACACGGCGCAAGCTGCGCGGCAGGAAAGTTCCGAGAACCTTTCGGAGACATGGGGATAGCCGGCGTTTAAGGAATGTCGACCGACGGTTCCATGCGGGACAGGTGGCTGGTCGGGTGACCAGACAAACTTCCCTGAGGACTATGATTGGTCCTGACAGCAGGGACGTCCTATATATATACGGGGAGGCCGGCCCCAAGTAACCTAGTCTCCATACCAGTAGTCATATACCTGGTACATATAACCTTGTAAAAAGTGTTTTCAGAACGATATTTCAAAAATAATTTTCTGTGAAAACTATTTTTCTTGTACCGCGCTTCTCCAGAAAATTATTGGGGGCGTTTACCAAGTTCTTCCCTGATCGCCTTCGCCTTCCACCCGAAATATGCAGTCTATGGCATAAACATCAAACTGAGAACGAGAGGTGTCGGTAGATTTCTCTGAGAAACTTATTATTTTCCACTCACCGCTTCTCCAGGAAGTTCTTGGCGTTGACGAAGTTCTTCCCGATCGCGGTCGCCTTCCACCCGAAATATGCGCCGGAGGGGTCCACCTGGTACAGCTGGGGACCGTCGTCGTCGTACCCCGCGACGAGCAGAGACACCCCGAACGGACGAACGCCTCCTCTTTGTGTGTACTCCTGCATCACTCCCGCCGTGTCCCGTACCAGCTGTCCCACCGGTTGGACCTTTTCAAGGGTACATGGGGATATGGTGGCGGTGACGAAAAACACAAGAGGGGAGGTGATTATGGCGATAAGAATAAAAGGACTACGGACGAAATAAAACGAGTACGATCGCGAAAGTGGTGACGAGAATGGGTAACGAGGGCGAAAATGATGACGATAACGGGTGATGATGCAGCGAAAACGGTGATACTCCTGCATGACTCCCGCCGTGTCCCGTACCAGCTGTCCCACCGGTTGGACCTTTTTAAAAATACAGTACATATATTTCGAACGCACACTGTCGCCTGCCCGGGGGGGGGGGCGCGGCGGGGGGCGCGTCGCCCCCCCCCGACACTGGTATTGCATCCAAGCTCTGTTCGGCTGCCGTGCCAACCTAGCACTACACTGCTATTTGCGTCCAAGCTCTGGTACTGGATTTCGAACGCACACTGTCGCCTGCCCGGGGGGGTGGGGGTTCGGGGGGGGGCGCGTCGCCCCCCCCCGACACTGCGTATTGCATCCAAGCTCTGTTCGGCTGCCGTGCCAACCTAGCGACTACACCTATTTGCGTCCAAGCTCTGGTACTGGATTTCGAACGCACACTGTCGCCTGCCCGCGGGGGGGGGTTCGGGGGGGGGCGCGTCGCCCCCCCCCGACACTGGTATTGCATCCAAGCTCTGTTCGGCTGCCGTGCAACCTAGCACTACACTGCTATTTGCGTCCAAGGCTCTGGTACATGTATTTCGAACGCACACTGTCGCCTGCCCGGGGGGGTGGGTTCGGGGGGGGGCGCGTCGCCCCCCCCCGACACTGCTATTGCATCCAAGCTCTGTTCGGCTGCCGTGCCAACCTAGCACTACACCGACTATTTTCGTCCAAGGTCTGGTCTGGATTTCGAACTGTACTCGTCGTCTTCCTGTCTCTGCTGCTGCTGCTGGACACTCTCTAACGCATCATTCATTAGGTTGCTGTTGCAAGCTGTGCTCGCCGTTTTCCTGTCTCTGCTGCAGCTGCAGACAGACTAGTACTTACTGCTGCTGTGGGTGTGTGCTATGAACCATCGTATGTTTCCTCGTTGCTGGTCTCTGGGCGACGCTTTACGGAAACATATTGGTCTTCGTTGTGCCCGGGCCACTTCCTGTCTCTGCTGCTGCTGCTGCTGCACACTCTCTAACGCATCATTCATTAGGCTGCTGTTACGAGCTGTACTCGCCGTTTTCCTGTCTCTGCTGCTGCTGCAGCAGCACTTAGTACTTACTGCTGCTGTGGGTGTGTGCTATGAACCATCGTATGTTTCCTCGTTGCTGGTCTCTGGGCGACGCTTTACGCAAACATATTGGTCTTCGTTGTGCCCTGGGCCACGTAAAAAAACGCCCTTCTGAAAAACGCCGCTTACTAGAATATAAACCCCATTCACCTGCTGTTGCGGGCGAGCAGTACTCATCGTCTTCCTGTCTCTGCTGCTATTGCTGCAGCAGTACTGTCCAACACATCGTTCATTCGGCTGCTTTTACGAGCTGTAATCGTCGTCTTCCTGTCTCTGCTGCTGCTGCTGCGGCACTCATTGCTGCTCTGCTGTGGGTGGGTGCTATGAATCTTCGTATGTTTCCTCGTTGCTGGTATCTGGGCCACGCTATACGGAAATATATTTCTCTTCGTTGTGCCCTGCGCCACTTAAAACAAATCCCGTCTGAAAAACGCAACCTACTGAAAGATAAACCCCAAATTTTAAACAGCTTTGTTCTGCAACATACATCCTCTCGCCCTTGGCACATACATCCACTCGCACCGCGCACACCGCACGCCCACTACCTCTGTCCCAAGTTGGGCACCCCTCCGTCTGGTGGGTGTTATATAGAGTGTAACTACTCCCTTCTTCGTGACCTTCGACTTGATCCTGTCCGTGGTATCCCGTGTGTATCCGGCGGCGGCGAGCGCGAGCGGCGGCGAGTGTATGATTATACAGCAGCTGCTTTCTTCTTCTACTGCAGCTGCCGCCTCGGTGCTGTGGCTGCCCCTCTCTTGCGACTGCTGTGGGCGACTGCTATGACCCTTCGTGTGTTTGCTCGTACTAGACTTATGTTGGTCTTCGGCTGCGTGTTCTTCGAAGTCTTCAAACCTTCTGGCGTACCACCTCCTGGTGCTGAGTCGGGATATCTGCCCTGCATGCAGCAAAGCGTACCCCCAGAGCGGTACCTCGATGACTGGGGAGATCACCTCTTCAATCACACTTTCACACGGCTCACCCAGCGTCTTCGTTTGGGGGCTTTGCTGCATCCTGCAACCTTGCGAGGACAACTGCACGCAATTCAGAAATATTGCTGCCCAAGCGGCCTCGTCCAACAGCTCCGGAACATCTCAACTGTTTCATGCAAAGGGGACGGCAACTGCGGCTGGCACTCTCTGCTGAACGGGAACTGCCGCTTCTTGGGACAGGTGGGTGCACCACTAACACTGTTCATACACTGCGCACATATCTACTCTAACACTAGGTCCTGGTGCACCACTAACACTGTCCATACACTGCGCAGATATCTACTCTAACGCTAGGTCCTGCCTCCGTCCACGTGTCGTGGAGGGCAGTCATGCACATACAGCAGTAGTGATGTGTGCGTCCGTGTACGTTTTGTGCGTGCATGTGTATTCGAGCGTGTCGTGGTCGTGTGTCCTCTTCTTTGCAGACGTATATCGAGGCACTCATGCACATACAGCAGTAGCACGTAGTGATGTTTGTAATATTTGTGTGTACATTTGTGTGTTTGAGCGTGTCATGGTCGTGTGTCCTCTCCTTGGCAAACGTATACGAAATTCACCTTCCTCCAGCGTTCATATGTCAGGGTTACGTGCGTCGCGTGTGTTTGCGTGGCGATCTGTGCGTGCTATAAAGTGTGTCCGTGTGTTACAGCAGCAGTTGCCCCCTTCGGCGTTGTGCACGGTGACCCATACACACATCCGTACACACTTCCTCATCATTCCGTCCGCCCCTCCTCGCCAAATGATTCTCTTCGCGTTGCAGAGGACTAGTTACGAACATCCGATTGGTGACATTCGCCGCCTCAAAGCGAAAGTCGCCGACAACATCGTTCACCACGTCACGGCCGGCCGCGCCTTGTCCGTCGCCGACTTGCAACAGCAATGTGCAGTCCCCGGAGTAAGCCCGCCTCTTCGTCTCTTCATGGGACAGCGGGCGCGCACGATGGGTTTCGAGCTTTCTGACAGCATAGACAGACTCAAGCGGTTCTCGGACTTCGAGGTTCTTCTTCAACATAACTTCTTGGCAGATCGGCGGTACCTATCGCTGGGCGTGCTAAGCGTGGGAATTATAATTGACCTGCCTTTGGTCTTCCGGCCGAAACTTTTCACCTTTCCTAATAACATGTCGCTCGAATCAGAACAACACCTGGCGTGTGGCAGTACGACAGAGGTGTTTCCCCCCCCGCGGATCCGATTATACAACACCACGACCCACGACACACAAGTGTATTGGCAAGACACCAACCTGGCAAAGCACAGGACACCAGGAACGTACTGCTGTAGTGAGACAGTATTCCAGAAATACTGGAATTTGTGAATTTGTCCTGTGACCCAAGTGTGACTTCGCTCCCACCAACACACGACTCCCGCAAACCAATTTCTCGCCAAAGCGAGCCACCAAAACACTGTGACTTCGCTCCCACCAACACACGACTCCCGCGAACCAATTTCTCGCCAAAGCGAGCCACCGAAACACTGTGACATGACACTAACAGTTCACCCTTCTCGGCCTATGTATTTTTTAAGGGTATATAAATGGGGATTTTGCGGCGGTGACGGAAAAAAAAGGAAGGTGATGATGGCGATACAGTAGGGGTCCCCTATAAGGCGGTCTGAGTAAGGCGGTATCCCGATATAAGGCGGTCAAAATCGCTTGGCGCCACCGGGGAATTACACTCATAACCTGGAGTGAATAGGGCGGCTCCCTCCAATAAGGCGGTCGTACTGCTCTGGGACACCACCGTCTAACTGGGGAACCCCTACTGTAAGGATAAAATACAATGGACGAAATAAACGACTATGAATACGATAATGGACAACGTTGGGGCGAAAACGATGACGAGAATGGGTAACGCTGGCGAAAATGGTGACGAGAATGGGTAACGATACAGCGAAAATGATGGCGATAGTGGGTAATGATACAGCGAAAACGATGATACTCCTGCACGACTCCCGACGCGTCTCGTACCTGCTGTCCTATCGGTAGAACGATTTTAAGGATACCATGGGAAGGTGGTGGTGATGAAAAACGAGGGAAGATCCTGACAATGTTGATATATAGAGGAAATTGAAAATATGAAGAATGCGATAACGACAGACAATGCAAAAGCACGGCGATAACGACAACATACAAATATGGCGGTAAAGGATAACGCTGGCAAAAACGATACAATACCACGAAGACGACCACAACAATGACGCGAGCTGGTACAAACTGAATTCAATAAATAAGCTGGGCGTCGGAAGTCCACAGCTTGTTTTTAGAGTTGTACCCTTAGTTATAGGTATAAGCCGAGGCCGCACAAAAGCGAGGGTACTGCCAAGGGATGCACTAGAATATTTTCGTTCGAAATGATAATAAAAAACTTGACAGTACGTCCACGCCTGATTGTGTTAAGAACACCTCGGGTGGAACATAGATGTACGAGGACGAACACCAGTAAGCAGCAGCAGCAACAGCAGCACAGCAACACACAACGCAGCAGAAGCAGCAGCAGCAGCAGCAGCAGCAGCAGCACTCTGTATACATTCACAACAGGAGCAGTACAGCAATAAACAAAAGCAGCAGTAGGAGAAGAAGAAGAAGCAGCAGCACACTGTACGCATCCACATGTGTACGTGTCAACTGCAATAACGACAAAATCGTGTCAACACTCTGGACATGAAAGTAAGGAACGTTTGATTTTGATATTCATAACAATGTACAAGGTTCCCCTCCGGGACGTGCCTGGGGGAGTGGCGCAAGGGCGAATCGAAAACCTACTATTGAAATTGTATCATACGCATATCATATTATATACCTGCCTAAGAAATCCACTTCGTTTTTGTGTGCTTCATGTCTTATATTATGGGGGTCTGGGTTACGTACAATACAAAAAAAAAGAAAAGTATCCAGAGTCATCGCCAAGGATCGAACTCAAGCCTTCAAGCATAAAATCGTGCATGGTGACCGTTTGCCTATACTTTCAAAGATACATTTTCCTGTACTACGCGATTATTTGTCGCGGCCCGCGTCAGCCACACGACAGGTCGCACATACATGATGCAAGCACAGCAGCAAGCAACAACAGAACAGCAGCAGAAGAGAGAGAGATGGTGGTGCCTGATGACGGATGCAAGCCTGCTGCGATGAAGCAACCACTAATTAATAGCCACAGCAGTATACGGTGGATCCGCCACAGTCACGTCTGCTGCTTGTGCTTCTAGCCGGGGCTGTGGCGTTGCTTGTGTTCGTTGCATGTTGTGTGATGTATCGTGGTATTCAAAAGCGGTCATTAATTTCCGGTCAGAGTGGGCGTGGCTCTGTTACACACACAGCAGCAGAACAGAAAAGGGTAGATAGATGGTGTGGATTATGGACGGTAGGCTCCGATAGACACAGCTAGCCACAGCACTACAGCAACATCAACAGCAGCAGCGGGTAGAAGGGTGGTGGTGGTGGTGTCGTTTGGTGACGGATTGCTGGCTCCTATGAAAGCAAAACTACTCGTAGCTCGTAGCAACAACAGAGCACATCACAGATCTGCCTTCGAGGCGCACAGTGTTGTATCACTCTGCCCGGAAAAGTAACGACAGTTTATATATAGTTTTAATGAACAAAAGTTTCTTACATTTCGGGACAGCGGAGAGATTCGTACATGAGCATCGATCTGCAGGTATTATACCATGACTCGGAAAATCGCAGGCTTCGACAAAAGCAACTCGTCACGGTACAGCACGGATCTGAGGCACGCGCATGCATGATGTAATGGCTGCTGCTGCTGCTGCTGCTGCTGCTGCTGGGCAGCAGGTTTGTAACATTGAGGTTGTACTGTTTGTAACACGCTCTCTGTGGTGCTGCTGTTGTTCGTGTGTGCTCCCCGTGCTCTCGGCAAGAAACGCACAAAAAACGCACGACTGAACATGAACAGGGCCTCACGCAGCGAAACCCGGGAAATCGGCTTATCCGCTCCCGCGGGAAAAAAAACTTCGAGCGCCCGCCACGCGAGCCACAGAGCTCGGATCGAGCCCAAACCTCGACCAATGTGTCCGGCCGGGCTTGCTGTGTCGGGGTACTTAGCGTTTTGCCGAAAAGTGCTCGTACGAAGAGAAAAGTTGCGAAAAGTGTGAAAATTTCACAAACATAACTATACATATATATGTAAACGTCCGAGGGGGTGTGTTATATTTATCATCCGGGTGGTACGGTATGTAGTTCCATGATCGAGTTCAGTATTATGTTTGGACGCACTGTGTGGTGCTACTTTTGTCTGCTTGTCTCCTGTCTATTTGTTGTTTTTACACAGCTCGTGTTTCTAATACGCGTTTGTGTTGTGCTGCCTTTTTCATCTGTCCTTTTGTTGTTGTCGTTGTTGAACAGCTCCAATGTTTTTGACGCATTTTGGTTTGTGCTGTTTTTTTCAACGGTCTGTCGTTTTTGTTGTTGTTGTTCAACAGCTCTTTCCGTATCCGACCCCCGACGAAGCGCGGAGAACGAGACACGTCGACCACGTGGGCATACCTCACCGTGGTGCAGCCCACCAAACGAGGCTGCAAGGACAGGTAGATACGACCCGCAAAAAAAAGCTGCTCTCGCAGTAGATGGAGTGTTGTGCTGCTGCCGGAGCAGGCTGAGAACACTCCGCCTTGTACTCTTGCCTGTTGTGAGCTTCGTATATTACGGCGCACGCGTGCGTGTTGCGTTTGCGATTTTTCTTGGCACGCGCGCGGGTTGGAGCGGGCCAGGAGGGGGGGGGCGTGTACTTGATATCCATGCATAGCCGTAGTCGTATGACCATAGACCCTCGCATCCCTTCAATTGCCGGGCCGAAGCATGTCTGATTTTCACCGACCAGGCAGACACTGCCAGCACCAAGCGCGAAGCGCCGTGAGGCGTTCGGCGAGTCGCAAGGAGGATGAGCTGCATCCTACTAAGAGCTGCGTGTGAGGCGGACTTGCATACGGATGGCAGCTCCAATGAGTGGAGGGGGGGGGGGGTATCCCCTCGTCGGGAAGGGAGAGTGGGCTTGAGGGGGGTGGTCACTCGACCTTCTTGAGTTCTGTAGATCAGCACGGCCCGCATCATTGGCATTTTTTGCATCCCCTTCGGCAAGCAGACCACATGGGAGCTGCTGAGCCTTCAGCATGACCCTTTTGTGTTACGGTACAATTGTAAGCAGCTAATCGTGTACCTTGTTGCAGACGGCGCGAGCGGGAGGGGGGGCTGGGGGGGAATGGGACAGGGGGGGGGGGGGGTGTACTCATGTTGTGCACGGCCGTAGTCATATGACCATAGACCCTCGCATCCCTACAATGCCGGGACGGAGCGCGTTGGGTTTTCACCAACCAGGCAGACATTGCTTGCACCAAACGCGAAGCGCCGTGAGGTATTGGGCGAGTCGCATGGAGGGTGAGCTGCATCCTGCTAAGAACCGCCTCTGAGGCGGACTTGCATATGGACGGCAGCCTCCAATGAATTGATTTAATTTATGATGTGGCCACTTCCAGAGACAGCAATGGGTCTTGCTATGTCTCTGCCTCGTGGGTGCCTCACCAAATACACATTGCGTGATACGACCATTCCCCTTGTGCGGAGTTGAGGCTCTCAACCCCGCATAAATGATCTACTCGACCGCCAGCTTCGGGTAACCGCAAAAAAAAAAACAAAAAAAAACGATACCCTGGTTGTCTAGCTCACGCATTGAGAGGCGTGTTTTACAGAGTCGTTGCCGACTGACGCCAACCCAACCTATAAATATAAACTATACAAGGTTCCCCTCTGGGACGTGCCTAGGGGAGTGGCGCAAGAACGAATTGAGAACCATGCATAATTCAATATTATTGTATCCTACGCATGCATATGATATCATAGTACGACGTTATAAATTATCTGCAGATTACCGTACATGCAGGGTACATGCATACTATTTTTCAGAACTGTATCAGATGAACTGCGCACTTTTGGGGGATAAAAAGACTTGGAAATAGTGTGAAACCCCTATTAATACTATTCACTGCATATTTTAAATAGATTTTCGTAACGATTCCGCCAAACATTATACTTCATGTTAGCCAGTGTCCTTATGTATGTATTTGTTGTGTGTAGGGGCACCACAGTTGACTTGGTTCTAGAAGGGAATCGAAATTGACTTGATTTCAGTGTTAGGGTCGAAATTATCTTGGTTTTATGTGGGGGATCAAACATGGCTTGGTTTTTGTGTTGGGTTCGAAATTGGCCTGGCTTTGGTGCGGAGGGTCGAAATTGACTTATTTTTGTGTCAAGGCCGAAAATGACTGGGTTTAGTGGGGGATAGAAGTTTCCTTGCTCTTTGTCTGCGGGCCGAAAATGACTCGACCTTGGTATGCGGGGTGAAAAGATGCACCGTGCATTGTTATCCCCTAACCCACTGTTCGAACGACGCCCGAGATGACGAGATTCGAAACATATCCAGTAGTGTGTACTCGTAACTGTATGCAGCGCCTTACCCTATATCGACTGTGATCTGCTGCACAGTTAGCAGCAGCAGCACCAGCAAGCGGTGTGTTGTTGGACCTTTGGCAGCATGCATGTACTACGCAAAAGCAGAGACCCCCAGCACTACGTACTGCGTTGTACTTTGTATTAAGTGTACTTTTTTCCCTGGGGTATTCTTCTACTTCAGAGCCTTTTAGAGTCTGTCCTGTGACCACGGACTACCCCTTATAACAACAGATCGCAGGGTCCGATTGAAAAAAAAAAACACAGCAGTACAGTATAAGTAGGACGCCACAGCGATACAGGGCGGACAAAACTACCGCACGCGCTTGATGTTGTTTCTTGCTGTGCACTGCCCGTGTGCTGTCTGTGGTGTCTGGGTTACGCACGTAGAAAACACATACATAAAACAAACTAAAGTGAAAAAAAAGGGAAAAAAATACGACTTCAAACAAAAAACCGGGCATCGCAATCATTTGACCATATTACCAAAGAGCCAAAATCGTTTTTTTGTACTGGCGTGCGTGTGCACAGCAGTGCGTGAGACACACCGCACATACGCATGCACAGCAGCAGTGCAGCAGAAGCAGAGAGGTAGAGATGATCGATGACGGATCATAGCCTCCGATAAAGCAACTACCGTTGGAGCCACAGCAGTACACCGCGGACCTGCCACATGCGCGTGATGTTGCCTGCTGCTGCTTGTGCTGCTGGGCGGGGTTGCAACGTGTTGTTTGTGTTCTCTCTGCATGTTATCTGATGTCTAATTTTGGTGGTGTGCTTGGGGCAGAAACCCGCAACATCAGAAACATAGTAACAGTTGCCGTACTCACACGTAATAAAAACGGTCCTTACATTTCGGTCCAAAGTGACCCTGGATATGTGATAAACACACAGCACAACAGCAAAGAATGGAAGATAGGTGGCGGACTACGTACAGTAGTAGCCTTCGATAAAACAACTACCCACAGCAGCAGTACAGCCCAGATGGATGTGCCACTCACGCACGGTGTTCCCTACTGGTGTGGGCTGCAACGCTGTAACGCCGTGCTCTGTGCATGGTGTCTGTTGTCTATCTGGTACATGTTCCTGGTCTGTGTGCATGTGAGAGAGCCAAAAACAGGCAACATCTAAAATAAAAGAACATTATTATTTACTGGCACGTACGTACATAATATGGCCTCATGCAGAAAACCCGGGAAATCGTCTTATCCACTCCCGCGGGAAAAAAAAACTTTGAGCGCCCGCCAAGCGAGCCACAGAGCTCGGATCGAGCCCAAACCTCGACCAATGTGTCCGGCCGGGCCTCCCGTGTCGGGGTACTTAGCGTTTTGCCGAAAAGCGCTCGCGCGAAGAGAAAAGTTGCGAAAAGTGCGAAAATTTCACAAACATAACTATACATATGAACGACCCTTGTATTTCCGGCCAAAAGTGGGTACCTCACACGAAAGTTGGGTTAAGTACTGCGACGCTTCCTAACTTGGTGCGTCTTTCGCGCAAGCGGACCACACGGGCATGTTTCCTGGGTTTGGGTGTGTACTACACGGACCCTGCACAACATATGCTAAATCGAGGGTCAGGTTCCACATGATCTACAGTAGATCGTGATATATCTGCCCCTACGTGTGCAGACTACGACCTCCGACAACAACATCGTGTCTTTTTTTGTCACATGCAGTGGTACGCGACAGATGCTAAGAATATTTTACTTCTGGCCAGACAGGAACTCTCATGTAAGACTGGGTGTGTTCCACACTATTTTCAGTACAAAGAGGTAGCATTCTTCTTTTCCCCCCCAAAAAATATCAGCCTCAAATTCTTCATATCAGATTCTTAACATCTGTCGCGTTCTCTGTGGTTCACGGACAGATCCACGCATGCATTGCCTCGGACCGTTTACCTCCGTTTGTAGTACCACTGGGATTGCGTGCGGCTCTTTCTTTCATGCGAGCACGGACATGTTTCCTCGGTTTGGAATATATGTACCACATATTCACACCGTCGGGTTAGGTCCAGGATGATCTGGATCTTGATACGCGTATATCTGTCTGACCGCGTGTGCAGATCATTGCCACAAGATTGTCGCAACTATATTTAGATGTATACCATATTCTTATCATTGTCTGAGCTCAGTAAATCGTCAATTCTCCACGCTCGGGCTATTTGCATATCTCAGGAAAACCTGACTTCTCGACTCACGTGCCTCGCGGTCCGCATTCTTACCCCCCGGCGTAGTTGAGATTTTTTTCCGCCGCCGTGGTGAAATTTTTCAAGTTCTATTGATTTAATGTGTGAGGATGAAACAACCGCTCCACTCCGTATCCGGACTCTTACAGTGATGAGATTTTTTTTCCCCCCGCCTCATGAACTTTCGAAGTTTTTTATCCAAGTTCGATTTATTTTCCCCCCGTCCGAAATTTTCTATCCAAGTTTTATTAATATGTTTCATCCACTTTTATCATGGAGTTTGGGTGGGGATGGAAATTTAGCACCCCTCTACGTATATACGATACCAGTCATTTACTTGATACCAGGTATGGTATTGGGTACCACCCTACGTATGTATGCGTATATAGTAGTACGAGTATGTGCATGATGCTGCTATTAGTATATTATCACCTGAAGAAGACATTAATTAATCGGGTCAGCTTTTTCATTCTGAGTGAATAATGCGAATAATGCCCTGCACGGTCGCCCCGGTGGGCTAGCAGGTAACCACGAAGCCTGTAAGCGTCAAGAAAGCGAGTTCGAGCCCCGCCGAGTGCATGCTCTTAGGCACTTTTTCTCGCAAAAAATATCTTGACTAGCAGAAAGCGCGAGAGCGTGAGTTAGCAAAATTCGATGAAAGTCGACGAGCGTTGGGAAGGCTGAACCCTCTGCGCGATAAAAATGAAGGCAAGAACCGTAGTGGGGGAGGAGGGAGAGGAGCCTACTTTGTGACCCCGGATCTGAGTTACGACTAGGGAGGGAGAGACGGAAGTGCGAAGATAATAAATGGGATGGAAAAAAAAAAAAAAAAAAAGGACCTCGGCACAGCACAAATATAACTATAATAATAATAAATAATTGAGTAAAAATTATGATCAAATTATGTTGATAATATGATAAGTATTAATATTATCAGTAATAATATTAATACACATGCACATAACGATACGCGTGCAGCGTATCATAAACAGTGTTCATATACTGGATGGTATGATATGAATGTATGAGTACGGGTATTATTATTGTATTGATAGATAGATGTTGTCGTCGTGTTATTTGTTTTGCCCATTTTAACCCTTTCAGGACTGCAGTCCCGTTTTGTGGACAAACAACTCTAATTCTAAGCAATTTGTCCCCATAACGGGACTCTCAGTCCTATAAGGGCTAAGTTGTTGTTGCTGTTGTTGTTGGTACGTTGTTTACGTTCATTGTTGTTACGTAGTTTTTTTTTTTTTTAGTGCTCGCTACGTACGAGTTCGACTACGAGTTCGTGTTTTCGTATGTTGGGTATTTTTTTGTGTCGCTATATGTGAGTCCCCTGGTCTCTGCGAAAACCCAAACTGCCAACTTTGTTGTTTGGTCCATAATTCCTTGCACTACGTTAACTTGGAACGTATCCATATTGAGTTCTTCTTCGGAATATTTGTCCTCGGAGCTTATTGTCTCTCTCCGGAGAGGGCTCAAGCCACAAGTAAAAGGGTACGATCGCAAACCGAGGCACACTCAAGAAGGCATTTCTTCTGTTGATGGCTTTCCTCGGACTGTTTGTTCTGTTACCTTGTCCTCCGGAAAGCCGGGACTGGAGGTCTCCTCTCCAGAGGACTCGGCGAGCCACAAGTAAAGGGCTAACAACGCCACCGAGGCCCACGCAAGGGCATCTTCTGTGATGTTTCCTCGCACGTTGTTCTGTGCCTTTCGTTCCCGAATGGGAGGCGATGCGATGGGCTTCGCCCCCCGTCACGGCTCATCTCACTCATTGTTTCCACAGTCTGCTTTCCGCATACTCTTCCTGAGATATCTGTCCCATCTACCTCGGAGCAACTTACCTGCAACCCAATTCTGTTCCCGGCGTGTTTGTGGAACCACCAAACCCCGATCCTTTTTGCCGTTTGCCTTAGAGGAACGCTGTTCAAATTCCCCCGCGTTGGTAGCTTCACCACCTTCCTACGGTGTTTTCTGAGAGACCTATCCCTTTTATACCAGGTTATTATTTTTTGAAGTACCCCTTTACGTATATACGTACTGATACCAAGTATTATTTTTTCAAGTAAACAGGTATTATTATTTTTAGGATATTACAGACGTAGACTTGTTGCACCAGGTATTATATGTATGTATGTATGTTGCCCATTTAATGTGTTGTTGTTATTGTTGTTGTTGTTGTTGTTGTTGTTGAGCTTTTCAATGTTCGCTTCGGTTTGTAGAGGGATGTCATGTTCCTTTTTCTCCATGGCTTTGGCTTCTTGGGCATAACTCCCGGAAACACGAGATCGTAAATGGATGTGGCTGTTGTCTGTCGCGTGTTGCACGAGAAAAAAACATTTGTATGCTTTTTGGGRARCCCTGCCGTATTTTAGACACATGAGCGTAGATGGATATCGCAGTTGTACGTCGTGTGTTGAACTGGTAGTAAACGTTTTTTATATTTTGATTGTTGCGTCGATTTTCGTAGATGGATGTTGCGGTTGTCTGTCGTGTGTCGCACGGGAATTTGTTTTTGTTTTATCCGACGGTATTGCGGTGGGGTGGTATATTGTGATAAGACTGGGTGAGACACAGAGTATCCCCTTGCAGGTTTGTCTATTAAGCATCCTTGATGTTACTCACTTTCCGTAGAGTCAAGCGTAGAAGAGAAGCAGCTTATATTAATCCCCGAGCCAGATGATGGGCTTCAAGTATGGCCCACAGATATTATAAATACCCCGAATACCGAATACGAATGCCATCCAAGTTATACGAAAACGGACCAATTACCTATGCAGAGGTAATTACCGGCCTTCCTAGCCCATACCATTACAATATTCTGTTCGTGGCGGTTGTCCGGCGTATGTTGCACGGGAAAACGCTTTTTATATTTTAATTGTTTTGTCGATTTCCCGATTTGTTAAGCGGTTGACTATCGTGTGCAGCACGGGAAATCGTTTTCGTTTTATTTGGTAGTAGCGGTTGAGTGGAATATTCCATTCGTGGCATTCGTGGATTTTTCATGGCTTTGGCTTCTTGGGCACCATTGCCGGACACGAGAGCGTAGATGGATGTGGCGTTGGTCTAGCGTGTGTTGCATGGTGTTGCATGGTGTTGCACGGAAAAACACCCTACATTTTCATGTTATGTGCTTTTTTACATGGATGGGTTGGGCTTCTTTCGCGTCACTCCTTTAGTTGTCTGTCGTGCGTTGTGGGAAAGTGGCTTGGGTATACCATATTTTAGAGTCCGTCGATTTTATTCCATGGTTTGGCTTTGCTTGCCTCATTGCGATGCTTTGTGTGTTTTCTTGCTGGAGAGTGTGCCTTTGATTGGGGCTCATTTATTGCGTCAGGGATCAATAATCGACAATATTTTAACGGGACTTCTTTTGATGTTATGGGCCTTTTTTGCATCATTCATTACGTCAGGAATCAACAATACAAACTGGGTCTCTTCAACGGTCCCTTGGCATCGTAAACTGGAGCCTTAGCCTCTCGGTCCCTTGGCATCGTAAACTACCTGATGTATTGCCGGCCTTATTCCTCCTTCGCTTCGCCGATGGCCTGGGCCGGCGGCGAAGCCCCCTTGTATATATATAACATCGTCCCATGAAAAGTATCTCACACATGACTCGTGACATTCACCTAACAATCAAAGCGAACAAAGGGATTTGACCTCCCCATGAAAAATATCTCACGCATGACTCATATCCACTCCCTTCAGGTCGCCATGAAAAGCATCTCACGCATGGCTCATGAATCTCACGTCATCATGAAAAGTAGCTATAATGCATGTCTCATTAAGTTGTCATGAAATTTACCTCACACGAAACTCATATATATATATCGAAAAAGAGGATTTCGCCGAAACTCATCTTTGATAGCTGAGTGTAATACTTCGATCGCGCGTACTTAAGGATTTCATATGTCCTCATACAGGATGTACATCCCGTATGAGGGGGACACAATCTGAGGCTCATCAAGTCCACCTTGTCATGAAATTTACCTCACACAAAACTCATATATCGTTACCCTGATGCTTCAAGACTGTATCACTCAACCCGGGCCACCCTTCTGCCACGAATACAGGTATGAACCAGTTTATGGCATGTCATTTCGTCGTAAAATAAGAAGAGCAGCATTTGTCATGAGGATGCACATACGAACTACACCCACCGCATGTGCACCAAGTGAGCCGCACGAACCCGAGCATCAGGCCTGGGCTGGATCTCTACTGACCTGCTGCAACACATTCAGGAAGTACACCGTATATATGTGACCTCCCTTGAGTTCCACAGATTTCAGATTTTGTTCCCTCAAAACCCGTAGTTCGCGCGATCGAAGTATCCCACTCAGCTTGCAAACATGAGTTTCGATAAAATCCTCGATCTCACAGCTGTGTTTTTTTTTTTTTTTTTCTAATATATATATCGCAAAACAGGATTTCGTCGAAACTCATCTTTGATAGCTGAGTGCAATACTTCGATCGCGCGTACTTAGGGATTTCATGTCCTCATGTAGGATGTACATCCCGTATGATGGGGACACAATCTGAGGCTCATTAAGTTCACCTTGTCATGAAATTTACCTCACACAAAACTCATATATATATATCGAAAAAGAGGATTTCGTGAGTTGACATGATAGAGTGGGTCTACTGTTAGTAGCGTAAGCCACCTGTCGTCATATATATATCAACTCCCCGTAAAAACTATCTCACGCACAACTCATGGCTTCCACCTCATCATGAAGAGTACCTCACGCATGACTCATAAACTCAACCTCGCCATAAAAAAGTTATATCACGCACGACTCCCTAATTCCACCTCCCCATGAAAAAATATCTCACGCATTGCACGACTCATTAAAATGTCACCTCCCGGTATATGTTGTAGTACGACTGCGCCTGCTTGCGGCTCTTTCGCGCCAGAACGCGGTAGTCCGGACCGAGACCAGAGTAGACGAAGCCCGTCGAGGGGGTGATGAGCGAGATCTTGGACACGTCGTCCCCGTCGATCAGCACCGAGGGGAGCTTCTTTTCGGTAATGATCACCACCCCGTTTGTCGCTGAGTTTACGACAAGAAAAAAGGCGGTAGTAGAATAGGGAGGAGGGGGGGGGGGGGGGCGTACTCATTTGTTGCTTGCCCTTAGATGGGGGGGGGGGGGGGGGGGTCCAGTATAGACGAACGGCGGAGTGGGAGAGGCGTAGTTGTTTACAGCCGTGGCTTCGGGAAAGGGGGTACGAAGAAGGGCGGACTAGAGGGAATGAGGGGGTGGGAGCGCGGGGGGGGGGGAAGGGCGTACTCATCTGTTGCTTGCCTTAACTTTTTTTACCATTGACGATGCATCCCCTTCGCGACGGGGCACCGTTCCTACTGCTGGTAGAGACACCTCCACGTCCAACAGGTGGGGGCGCTCGTTACGTTGCTTCCATACTCCGTACATTACATATAATCGTTTAGCTAAGTAAATTATCCCCTTTCCTGTTTCGCCGCCTGTCGCCAGCATCTATCTCCTAGCAGGATAGAGATAGTTTTCTCGCTGCGAGGAGGGGAGGGGACAGCGTACTGTTGTATAATGGACCGCGGGAGACGGAGGGGGGCAGTTTTGAACAGGAGTGGGCCAAGGTGGGAGGGTCGAAGAGGAGCGGCCGAGGGGAATGAGGGGGTGTGCCGATGTCATGCATGGCCGTAGTCTTATGTCCATAGACTCTCGCACCCCTACGATGCCCGGAGCAGGTCCCCCCTGCAAGAGCGCACCCGGGGGCGTACTCATGTGTTGCTTGCCTTACAAAGCACCAGGTAGTCATTAGGCCATTGACCATGCATACACCATGCATACCCATTCGAGACGGAGTACACCCTGGGAGATATGTTTTTGCGTTTTTTTCGACCGTCACTTTATCACCGGGGCTACGTTTGAGTACAACACCCCCTTTGGAGGCCCGCCTGAAAACGGCGTCAAGCTTCAAAGTTATCACACCCGATGGACACCGTCCACCCCCAACAAGCACCGCTACGAAGAGATACCGGCACCAGCATGGAGGCAGGCAACTGCTGCGCCCCTCATCACAGCAGTAGTGGGCCAATCACGGCACTTGTCGTTACAGACCAGCCCGACCGCCTGCTACGATATTACGGCAACGGTTCTTTTTTTGCTGGGTGTGGGCTAGAAAGGAGGGGTTAATATCAAGACGTCATCGATCAATGCTTCAGAGGGACAAGGCAAGGCCTCTTGGGCGTAATCCTCAGGGGTGTCGTCATCGAATACAGTACAGGACCCCTAATAAGAAACAGGAAAGCTGGCTTAGGCTGGATTTCTTATTTAAGAGAGTGTGAGTTCTACACTTACTTCAAGATAACGACTCTCGACATTCTTATTTCCCTCTAAATGCCAGCCTGGCTTTCTTATTAACTGTTCTGTATTGTGTCGTGCAGCAGTAGTGGGGGCTGTATAAGAATCCGACGCAAGTCGATGAGGGAAGAGAGTGCTGAAATCTTCTCGCGATAAAAATGCAAGGCAAGTACCGTAGTGGGGAGGGGGGGGAGAAGAGCCTACTTAGTAGGGCTGTGAGTCGGCACGACTTAAGTCGCCGACTAGTTATTAGTCGGACTAATACTCAGTCGTGAAACGGAGGTGCCGACTTTCCGACTTACTGGGTTTCCTTAACTGTAGGAAGGTTTTTTTAATGCGGGGTACAGCTTTTAACGTGAATTGCTGCGGGCTCCGGATACCCTCACATGCCCTGTGACACTACAGCGCACAGCGGGAGATCCACACACACACGCACACATGGCGGAACAGCCCATCTCTCTCGACGGTGCCGACGGCGTCAGCCCTGGCGCACCCAATGCCAACGCTGAGGGCGGAGATCCCGTCGGCGAAGTTGTGGCCATTGTCGGCCCGCGGACCACCTTGGCGAGTGCACGCGACCCCGAAACGGTGCTCTACCGCGTGAAGCATGAGCAGAGGCGCAGCAAGCCGCTCAGATCCAAAAACCCGCTGTGGAAGTTTTTCGGACTTGCCGTCGTCATCGACGCGCGCGTTTCGCGCAAGGTTGGGAGAGACGTTAATAAACGAATAACATCACGGAGGGATCCAAGCCCTTTTCTTCTGGGGATAACTTTTGCACCGCTATCTTGGTGATGAGTTCACTTTTTCGCTCGTATCCCCGCCAGGTAGTATTTGCGACTCAAACAATTGCTGTCACGTTCCTTTAGTCCGGGGTGGATCTACCTGGTACATGCGTTGTACTTCTCGTGTTTTGTGAATTTCTTGTGTAAACTGAAGTTTTTTTTTGTGTTTTTCGTTCGAAACTTATGTGAATCTACTGTAGGTCATATTGATTGCGCTTTTCTTGCGTAAAATGAAGCCAAATACAGTATTTTTGGCCTCCGGCGGCGCCTTCAGCGGGACCCGCCGGAGGCGCCTCCAGCGGGGCCCCCTCGGCCGGGGGGGGCTTTTTTGGCTCGCTTCGCTCGTCTGACTTTTGTCGGCAAGTCGGCTGGCGCAAGTCGGCTTCGCCGACTAGCGACTAGTCATTAGTCGTGAAATGAAACCGTCTCACAGCTCTACTTAGTGACCCCGGATCTGAGTTACGACTGAAGAGAGAGAGAAAAAGAAGGGCGAAAATAACATATGGGATAGAAAAAAAAGAAAAAAAAGGCAGCACGAATAAGGCGGTCAAAATCGGCCGTAATGACCGGACAATTGCACTCACATGATGGAATGAAAAAGGCGGCCACTCGATATAAGGCGGTCAAAATCTCGGTGCACTAAACCGCCTTGTATAGGCCCCACGGCTGCTGTGCCGGTACGAGGTAACCGTTCACCAATATCACAGCAAGGCGTTTTTGTTCTGTGGTATTTTTGCTGTCATCCCCGGGTTCGAGGCGTGGGGCCTTACTATCAACGGCAGCGTGGAAAGGGAAAAGCAAACTACTGTAGTTTCGAACCAAAGCCTCTCATGCGTTAGCACACCTAATGTGAACACCCCCCCCTTGTAACACACCCCGTTGATATCATGTTATCACACCCCCTGAAAAAGTGGCCGGGGTCTGTCTACACACTCGTCAGCAATCCAAGATACCGCTTGCACACCCCCATGTTATCACACCCCCTGTCATATGGCCGAGTCTGTTCGTAATCGTACTCGATAGAAAGCAGTGTTCCGTTGTAACACCCCCGCGCCATCACACCCCCTCGTTAGTACACCCCCCAGCTGCGGGGCTCTTGTGCATGGTGGTTGGGGTACGTTTGATAGCAAACACCCGTGCAGACAGTCTATTGATATTATTAATAACGAGAAACAGGAAATCTGGTCCAGGCTGGATTTCAGGGCTGGGCCCTGGTAGCTGTAGCCAGTACAGTATGTACTGGCTGCGTCATATGCCAGTACACTGGACCCGACCAGTGCACTGGCGGTCGCGGCGAAGCCGTGACCTCTGCCCCCCCCCGGCTGGTGAGGGGGCCCTGCCGGAGGCGCCCCCGGAGGGCCCCGCTGGAGGCGCCCTGCCGGAGGCACGTTTTTACGCGTTTTGGCTTCACTAGAGCTATAAAACACGTCGTTTTTGGACCATTTAGAATGCAATTCGGTGGTAGATTGACTAAGGGCCGTTTTTAACGACGCGTAGTTAGCAAATAAATTGCCAAATTTCCATTTTTTGGCAAGTTTTACTTGCCAAAATAGTAGGGCTGTGAGTCGGTTCCATTTCATGACTAATAACTAGTCGCTAGTCGGCGAAGCCGACTAGCTGACTTTAGTCGGTAAGTCGGCTGGCGAAGCCAGGCGAGCGAAGCGAGCCAAAAAAGCCCCCCCCCGGCCGAGGGGGTCCCGCTGGAGGCGCCCCCGGAGGGCTCGCCGGAACAAAAAATCGCTATTTGGCTTCACGTTACGCAAGAAAAGCGCAATCAATATGACCTACAGTAGATTCACATAAGTTTCAAACGAAAAACACAAAAAAAAACTTCAGTTTACACAAGAAATTCACAAAAAAAGAGAAGTACAACGCATGTACCAGGTAGATCTACCTCGGAGTAAAGGAACGTGACAGCAATTGTTTGAGTCGCAAATACTACCTGGCGGGGATACGAGCGAAAAAGCGAACTCATCACCAAGATAGCGGTGCGAAAATTATCCCCAGAAGATAAGGTCTTGGATCCCTCCGTGATGTTATTCATTTACTAACGTCTCCCCCAACCTTGCGCGAAACGCGCGCGTCGATGACGACGGCAAGTCCTAAACCATCGATTGTAGGTTTATCCGGGACATTATTTCCATTCACGTTTTATACTATATATTAACAAATAAAGTTAGACATTGAAAATTTTATATTCGTGATCGCAAAGGCGAGACGAATCAATGCTGAGATTTTGAACGGAAACAAAATTTCACACTAGTAACAAGTGATCATGCAACACAGCATCAAGAAAAAAATACCAAGACCGGCGAAAATTGGCCAAAATCAGTCATTTTGGGATAAATCCTCAATATCTCACGAACTTTCCGTTCCCAGGAAAAACGAAAAAAAGGCCCTGCGCGGATGGTGTTAATTCATCGTTTGCCGCCCTTCAAATAAAATCCCACACCCAACTATTTAATGCCAACTTGAACAAAACGGCCTCCAAAATCCGTTTTTTTTGCCGATATCTCCGTCAGTTTATCGATTTTTTACAAACAGAAAAAAGGCCCAGGCGGAAATATGACGAGCTAGCTAAATACGCAGTCTAAGTATTGTGTGGCAACCTTACAATCGACCTAAGCTTGGACCAGAAATTCAGAGCTCTCTTTACCCGGCGGCACCTCATATGTACGTATACGAGTAAAGCAGTAGTAGTTGTACTTGGTACGCACGAGCGCTACTACTACTGCAGTACTGCTGTATACCAGGTACATAATCCTCGTAAAGTGAAAAATGCAGTACTGCTGTACACAAGGTACATAACCCTCGTAGAGTGAAAAGGGATGACAACGAACTCACCTCGAAAGTCGCTCAAGCCATCCTAAAACACGTACGTACGCCCTCGGCCCTTGGGCGTCAGAGATTACCAAACTACATGAGAACATACCGGTCTTTGAGATGCGTGATGTTGACGTTTGCGCGTACGCTGCCTGCACCACTCGACCCGTCTCACGCATTCCTTTCCGAACTTGGAACTGCAATTCCATGAGAAATCACGAAATATCTAGCCCAGCAACCGCTGGCCAGCTACAAAAGCAGCAGCCCTGTCTGTTCGCGTGTTCTACCAGTGCCAGCACTGTTCCATGCTGTAACCACTTGGTATTCCAACTCAAACGATCAACCAAACAGTGCCTCGTTGCTGTTCTCTTTAGCCACGAATATGAACCAAACGCCTAATTCTCTCTATGAATAGAACAACAAACAACACATTATTCTTGGATTGGTTCTCGATCTCTAATAATGTTCTCCTTTTTTGCAAAAATCGGGCTAAATAATAATGATAAAAAATATCGACGTGTTATTATCGCCGTCTCGAGAGGGCTGTTCTAAGGGTATCTCTGCTTTTTACAACAACCTACCCATACCCGAGATAAGTGTTCCTTGGTGATGGGGGAATTTTAGATATTTTGAGCCGGACGGACTACAGGTAGACCATGAAAAACTTCCACAGCGGGTTGTTGGATCTGAGCGGCTTGCTGCGCCTCTGCTCATGCTTCACGCGGAAGAGCACACCGTTTCGGGGTCGCGTGCACTCGCCAAGGTGGTCCGCGCGTCGATAATGGCCACAACTTCGCTCACGGGATCTCCGCCCTCAGCGTTGGCATTGGGTGCGCCAGGGCTGACGCCGTCGGCACCGTCGAGAGAGATGGGCTGTTCCGCCATGTGTGCGTGTGTGTGTGTGGATCTCCCGCTGTGCGCTGCAGTGTCACAGGGCATGTGAGGGTATCCGCAGCCCGCAGCAATTCACGTTAAAAGCTGTACCCCGCATGACTTCCTACAGTTAAGGAAACCCAATAAGTCGGAAAGTCGGCACCTCCGTTTCACGACTGAGTATTAGTCCGACTAATAACTAGTCGGCGACTTAAGTCGTGCCGACTCACAGCCCTACCATTTATATTGTTTCAAACATATGTTTACTCAGATTACCGCCGAAAACAAAAAAAGACAAAAAATCCCCAAGTTATCGAGTTAATGTTATGCGAAGTAGGTTTTTTGAGCTCTACGCTGATGGCAACTGTTTCGCGTGCCCTCTCTGCTCTTGACGGCGTGAATTTTGATGGGTTTCCGCTGTTTAATGAGGCGTTATTGTAGGACGTACGTAAATAGTCCACACCTCGGATAACGTAACACTTAACGTTTCATGTTAATGTTACGGGCCAGCGGAAAAAAATCGTAACATTACGTTACTACGTTATCTAAATTCCGGATTTTGTGATAACATAGTGTTAGTGCGTTACGATATTGGCGGGCGGTCGCGTATCATTATGTTAGAGTGTTGCCTTGATCCCGTGATGACCGCAGTATAAGTGTTACGGTGTCAAGGTAGGCAGCCCATAGCGAGTAACACAGTGTGTTACCGAAATACCTAGTTGCCATCGTAACATACGTTATAGGGATAACGTACATGGTCAATGAAGCGTTAACATTATGTTACCGTGTTATCGATATCAGCCCGCAGAGGGTAACGTTATGTTCGTGTGTTAGCGGAATTATTACTTGCTGCCGTAACACATTTTAGACGGATAACGTACATACATCGTCCAATAAACGTTTACATAGTAACACTATGTGTTAGTGTGTTAGCGGAATTACCAATATTACGTTATCATTGTGTTACCGTGTTAGCGACACCAGCCCGTAGCGAGCAACATTATGTTAGCATGTTACCTTATTCTTACTTGCTATCTTGGCACACTTCAGACTGAAAACGTACATGGACAATTAAACCGATACATAACACTACAGTACGCAACACCAGTTAAGAATCTCTTAATTCTGATCAGGCTGGAATTCTTATGTAAGGCAGGGTGTGTCCTACACCATTTTCAGTACAACATATGTCATAGTTATTATTTTCGTCTGAAAATTCAGCCTTAAATTATTAACTGCCGAGTTCTTAAGTGCTGTCGCGTACTGCATGTTAGTGTGTTAGCGGAACTCCTTGCGGATATCCAAACACACGTTAGAGGGTTAACGTAAGTATGCATATAGTCAATAAAACGTTGACATTATTATACGTTACCGTAGAAGCGGCAGCAGCCGTCCGTATCGAGCGAAGCATTGCCAGGCCCACCCTCCTACTGATGAGGGGGCGAAGAAGCTCTGCTGCTGTAAATATTCTGCAGCAGTAGGAGTGTGGTGGCACCTATGTTACGAAAATATCTGTTGTGGACAGGTACGAATCACAGGTGCAGAGTTTTCGTGTTCCAATTATGCCGAATATCACTACCGCTTTGGGGAACCAGGAGACACGCAATACATTAAATACTTGTACAGAGGGTTCAAGGGTTAGACCGACAAGCCGAGCGTAAAGCGACCTATACTGATGCTGCTGATGCTGCTGTTCTGCTGCTGCTGTACAGTACAGGACACCTAATAAGAAACAGGAAATATGGTCCAGGCTGGATTTCTTATTCGAGAGAGGGTGCTTTCTACACAAATTTCAAGATAACGACTCCCGAATTTCTTATTTTACTCCAAATCTCAGCCTGGCTTTCTTATCAGCCTGTTTCTCATTAGGTGTCCTGTACTGAATGCTGACGATGTGTTTTGCTTGAAATAAAAATAAATAACTCAGACGGCACGTATACGTACATGTTCATTCGCGTTGGTTCAGCACAATCAGTATTCCCCCAGCGCATTGCAGATTTGACTACTGCAGGTACTGAGGTCGCGCCTCATATTCACTACGAGTAAATTACTACAATAGTAACTACTGTATTAGTGGGATGTCAGCAAAGTTGGATAACACGGCTACATTATGTTACTCCGCGACGCCGCTTTACCCCTAACACAGGTAACACATGTTAGAGCGTGGGAAGATCCAAAGGGCAACGTAGTAACATTACCTTGGATTGACTCCGGCCCCCACGTTAACACAGTAACATAATGTTACGCCCGGATTGATTATGATGGTAACTAGAAATGGGCACCGGATAGAGAAAAAACCGGTTGAACGCGGTTTTTGGAAACCCACCAGGCGTGTGTGATTAGTCGGTTTTTCAAAATAAAAACTGGCGGTTTTTGAGGTCCGGTTAACCGGTTAACCGGATGACCCATCTTACACTAAAACGTGCCAGTGAACGTGACGTCAACGCTGGTTGATCCGACGTCAAGTGAACAAGGCGACCATACATGGGCGTGGGGAGAGGGAGGGTGGTAGCCTGAAAGTCGGTGGACCCACTGCGGCACAACCCAACACTCGCACACACCAAACACACACCACCCATCTCTGCTCGCAAGTCCAACACACCACCACTCCAACATGAGCCAAGAGGTGGTTGTAGTCGATGACGTGGCTGCGGCAAACGACGACAGCAGTAGCTCAGACGAGCCAAGCTTTGCAGGTTCGGGCCCCGATTCGGACAACGAGGATGAAGGCGCCGCCCCCGACTCAGAAGGCAATGGTGCCGCAGAAAAGGGCGACGAAGATGACGTCTGTACCGCCCTCGGCAAGCGGCCAGCGCGCGACAAGGAGAGCATCGTCTGGAAGTACTACAAGACGGTCGAAGGAGACTCCAACTCGGTCATCTGTACCCTCTGTACCCCGAACAAGACGTTTAAAACTGGCGGTGGAACGAGCAACATGAAAGGTCACGTCTGCAGGAAACACACAGTGATAGCTCGTGCCGACGGGCTTATGGAGGCCACGGCGAAAAGCGTCCAGACCAACTTGTACGGCGTTGTTGTCTTCGCACCAAGCTACCTTCGGCGGGCGGTGAAGTGGATTGTGATGAACTACTTGGTGAGTGGCAAGTGTTGCTGGGCCGAATTACGGCGGGCTATGGTTGCATGGAGTCTGTAGTTTTGTGCCCGTTGTTGTACTTTATAGCACCGTCTGTTTTCTTCGCAAGACCCTCGTCAAGATGCTGCAGCACGAGGACAAAACCATCCAAGGGGCCTCGAAGGCGGCGCTCGCCGACGTCGACCAGAGGTAAGCACGGTGTTTGGCACTGTAACCGTTAAGGAGATAAGAGCCATTTAGGCTGTGCAGAACAAGAGTGTTTTAGGAGTTAGGAGTTGGCTTTTCGATAGTAGTATTAAACCATATTTCTCTTTGTACCCACAACCCCTTCGGTTTGTGCATCCGTGTTGTGCCCCCCCCCTGCTCCCTGTTTTACGTGGTTTGTGCTCCAAAATGTACGGCTTGCAATGAGTTCGGAGTAGTTATGATGGGTTTTCAATACCTACAAAAGCGTGTCAATCAGTGACGAAATAACTCCCTGCAACTTTGACGTTATATTACAGGTGGAATTTCGAACCCAAGGCCAACGCTTCGGGCAAGGCCGGGCTGTCCGATGTCCACCTCATCTGCGCCTGCACTGACCCGCGAGCGAAAAGGATGAAGTTCCTGCCAAGGGCCTTCAGGAAGTACTCCTGGGAGGCCCTGAAGGAGGTCCTTTTGTCAGACGTGGCCCTTAAGGTATCGAGAAAGCGCGACGCCGATATCGCCGCCGGGTTGGTGCCCGACGGCGAGAGNTAAGAGTCAGCCTGACTGCTGCCGACCCAAATAGGCTCTCGTCAAACTGCGAAGAATTCCGACAATGAAACAAAACAAATATTCATATTATAGCAGGCTGGCATTCTTTGGAGTGAAAGGTTAACTTGCGTGCGACGTACTCGCGTCACCACATTTGCAAAACGCACACGAATGGACACTTTATGACGTAGAGCGTGTAAAACAACTCATTGTAGATCGTTAGCTACTGGCCGTTGGATGAAATCTCTGAATACATTGCTGGGTGGAGTTGCGTTCACGTGCAGAGCTGGTAACTAGAGATGGGCACCGGATAGAGAAAAAAACAGGTTAACCGCGGTTTTTGGAAACCCACCAGGCGTGTGTGATTAGTCGGGTTTTCAAAATAAAAACTGGCGGTTTTCGAGGTCCGGTTAACCGGTTAGCCGGTTAACCGGTTAAACCGCGTAAAATAAACGGTTTAACCGTTTAACCGGTTAAACCGGAAAACCGGACGACCCATCTTACACTAAAACGTGCCAGTGAACGTGACAACGTCAACGCTGGTTGATCCGACGCCTATTGTACCTACTATAGAACGTATCAACTACTGCAGCAATGAACAAGGCGACCATACGTGGGCGTGGGGAGAGGGAGGGTGGTAGCCTGAAAGTCGGTGGACCCACTGCGGCACAACCCAACACTCGCACACACCAAACACACACCACCCATCTCCGCTCGCAAGTCCAACACACCACCACTCCAACATGCGCCAAGAGGTGGTTGTAGTCGATGACGTGGCTGCGGCAAACGACGACAGCAGTAGCTCAGACGAGCCAAGCTTTGCCGGTTCGGGCCCCGATTCGGACAACGAGGATGAAGGCGCCGCCCCCGACTCAGAAGGCAATGGTGCCGCAGAAAAGGGCGACGAAGATGACGTCTGTACCGCCCTCGGCAAGCGGCCAGCGCGCGACAAGGAGAGCATCGTCTGGAAGTACCACAAGACGGTCGAAGGAGACTCCAATTCGGTCATCTGTACCCTCTGTACCCCGAACAAGACGTTTAAAACTGGCGGTGGAACGAGCAATATGAAAGGTCACGTCTGCAGGAAACACCCAGTGATAGCTCGTGCCGACGGGCTTATGGAGGCCACGGCGAAAAGCGTCCAGACCAACTTGTACGGCGTTGTTGTCTTCGCACCAAGCTACCTTCGGCGGGCGGTGAAGTGGATTGTGATGAACTACTTGGTGAGTGGCAAGTGTTGCTGGGCCGAATTACGGCGGGCTATGGTATGCATGGAGTCTGTAGTTTTGTGCCCGTTGTTGTACTTTATAGCACCGTCTGTTTTCTTCGCAAGACCCTCGTCAAGATGCTGCAGCACGAGGACAAAACCATCCAAGGGGCCTCGAAGGCGGCGCTCGCCGACGTCGACCAGAGGTAAGCACGGTGTTTGGCACTGTAACCGTTAAGGAGATAAGAGCCATTTAGGCTGTGCAGAACAAGAGTATTTTAGGAGTTAGGAGTTGTCTTTTCGATAGTAGTATTAAACCATATTTCTCTTTGTACCCACAACCCCTTCGGTTTGTGCATCCGTGTTGTGCCCCCCCCCTGCTCCCTGTTTTACGTGGTTTGTGCTCCAAAATGTACGGCTTGCAATGAGTTCGGAGTAGTTATGATGGGTTTTCAATACCTACAAAAGCGTGTCAATCAGTGACGAAATAACTCCCTGCAACTTTGACGTTATATTACAGGTGGAATTTCGAACCCAAGGCCAACGCTTCGGGCAAGGCCGGGCTGTCCGATGTCCACCTCATTTGCGCCTGCACTGACCCGCGAGCGAAAAGGATGAAGTTCCTGCCAAGGGCCTTCAGGAAGTACTCCTGGGAGGCCCTGAAGGAGGTCATTTTGTCAGGCGTGGCCCTTAAGGTAACGAGAAAGCGCGACGCCGATATCGCCGCCGGGTTGGTGCCCGACGGCGAGAGCAACGAGGGCGGCGGCTCCGCGAACAGCAACGGTGATGCCGGTGAGGTCGAGGAAGAGGGAGCGGACGGCAAGCCGAAGTCCCTTGTGAGGATGGTGTTGGAGGGCACCGATAGCGATGGGGAGGACAGCGGGTCCGACGAAGATGTAAGACCATCTGTGGACAAACCGTTTCTGTGCAACGGGGTGTCCGTTCGTTTCGTACACACCGTAGAAGTGATGGCCACCGAGAAAGGTTTAGACTTGTCGTATATAATACTCGGTCATGGAAAACGAAGTTAGACTTGACAATAACGTAAGGTGTACTTCTATCCTTCTATGAGGCTGGCGTCCCGTCCGTAGAGGTGCTAACAACTCACAACTCACAGCCCACAACACCCAAACCCCGTGTACCATCGCTCGTCATTCGTCCCTTGTTCCTTCGAACCCCCTCTTCAGGACTGGGGCAACTACGACACAGCACCCGAAAAGACGGACGAGTACACACACATGAAGACGCAGTACGACGCGCAGGTGAACAAGGAGCTGGTCCAGTACCGCGCGCTCGACCCACTCGGCCCCAACGAGGACCCTCTTCAGTGGTGGGCCACTCACGACCAGGACTTTCCCTTGATCGGCGACGTCGCCGCACGGTACCTGTGCAGCTCTGCGTCGTCGGCGTCTTCCGAACGACTCTTCTCCAAGGCGGGACTAACGATGACGAAGAAGAGGATGAGGCTGACGGGAGATAGCATCGCACGGATAATATCCGCGCGCGGTGCCATCGTCTCGGGGCTCCTCGATTCATACTACGAGCTGCCGTGAATGGGAGTTAAACAGAGCAGTGCTTACATGAGTCGCCGTCGTACAGCTGTAGTGAATATGTCGACACTGCTCAGTTCATCGCAGGAGGACATTGGATACATTGCAGCAGGCAGGGGTGGAAACATTCCGAGTGTGATTTGCGGCATGGTTTATGGCGGTATATTATGTTGACGTGATTGCCCTATGAAACGTGTTGAGCATTTGAACGGTTGGACCATTTTCGAAACGTAAGTTACTTTTTTTTTGTCCCAGTTACTTTCCAAATCAACTCGCGGGAGCGTTCACACTCAACGGCCTTCCGGACAAAAGCCTGTGTGCAGGTGTTTTTTCCCTTGTACACTCAGGTCCCTTCTACCCTCCGGCTCGTGCCTTCGCTATATGCGGGTCAGGAATTGTTGTTTTTGCAAAAGGTTTAAGTCGTGTCAGGTAGACCGAGTAGGGCGACTGTTGCGTGTAATCGTCGCACGACGCTTTAACCCCGATGGTGGTTTGTGCAGTTTCGAAAACATCGAGTTTGCGGGTTTGGTTATGGTGGTTCCGCTGGCATTCGACGTGACGCGTTTCCAAATATTATAGTACCTGTCAGCTGGCAATACAATACGAGTATATATATATCTGTTTGATCAACATCGATATTCGATATTCCATCTCGAAATGGCGCATTTGTGAACAGAACCAATCACGCACTTGGGAGTGGGCAACAAGGGTGCAACTCAAAGAAAAACCACCCACGTATGGTTTTCAATATTATGGATGCTTTACCGCATAAAAAACCGGTTAAACCGGTTTTCGGTTAACCGGTTAAAACCGGCTGAAAAAAAACCGGTTTAACCGTTTCTTTTTTTTTTAGAATAACGCCTCTTATCCGGTTTTCGGTTTTTTTAATATGCCATCCGGTGCCCATCTCTAATGGTAACACAGTAACATAATGTTATAATCAGATATTTACTGACAGTAACACCGTAACATAATGTTAGGCAGACCTCGGCATTTAGGCTAACACCCTAACTTTGTGTTACGTATCGGCCGGCTAAGACTGCAACGTATCTAACGTATGTTAAATGTTACGTTATCCGACCTTAAGGCAATCAGACTGGGGGTCCGAATAACGTAGTGTTAGTAGTGCGGGAAACTATGTTAGTGTTATGTTAGTGTGTTATTTGTAACACAATGTTAACACTCACTATTAGTAGAAGGGTAACACAATGTTAGTGTGTTAGGTCTAACGCTCCGTGGACAGTAACACTATGTTACCGTGTTAGTAAATCTGCAGATATCGATCTGGGAATGTTAGAGTGATAACGTACGTGTTGGGTCAGAGCCTAGCACTGTGTTAAAGTGTTGGTTGAAGGACGGATCACGGTGTAACATAACGTTAAGGCGTGTGCACGTTCGTGGGTTTCCATTTTACACTGTGTTACCGCGTTACCGTGATTGCCCCTCCGGTGTTAACACTGTGTTACCGCGTTACCGTGATTGCTCCTCCAGTGTTAACACTATGTTAGTACGTTGCCAAGTCCCTGTGTTAGGCCCCATAACGTAGATAAGTGTTATCCGAGTGCTACGTTTTCCGAGGTGTGAAATAGTCAAAGTACACCCTGGCAGCCCCCTCAGCCAGTACAGCAGTAGTACTGGCAGTACATACGGGACCAGGGCCCAGCCCTGGATTTCTTATTTGGGAGAGGGTGCTTTCCACACTAATTTCAAAATAACGACTCCTGGTTTTATTATTTCATTATCTCCCTCTAAAGCTCAGCCTGGATTTATTATTGGCCTGTTTCTTATTATTAATAGGTGGCCTATACTGTACCACAGCACACCCGGTGACTATATTAATACCAGTATGTTTTAAAGGCCAAGAAGTTATCACCGGGGTGTGCCGTCAACACGGATTATCCAAGAACCAGTTGTAACCAACGTTATGATGTAACGATATCTACCAGATGACTCAAACATCGCCCGGCCTGCTTTCAAGCAGAGGCAGCAGTAGCAGCAGCAGCAGCAGCAGCGACACTCGCCATCCACATCGTATCTGATGAGATAATACTGGCGAAGCTTCGATGTGGTGGGTATGATACCAGGTACCAGCTACCTGGGCATGTGGGCATACAGGCCCCTGTGTACGACTTCACCAGCACGAGTATAAAAGTGCGAGTATCTTGCCGTGCTAGACACCCAGCACCCAGCACCCACAGAACCCCACCAGCAAAACTACCAGGTATACGTAGATACCAGCACTCTCGAGCATCGCTGCTTGCAAGCACGAGCTAAGTACAGCACCACAGCATATGCCAGGTGCCTCTCTCTGTCTGCTCTGTCTCTCTCGTCTGTCTTGACTGCCTGTCTGTCTGTCTCACTATCTCTCTGCCGTCTTTCGTCTCTCGGCTGCTTGTCCCTTTTCTGTCTCGTACAAACTCACCCTTGATCCCAAGGCTGGTCTTGCCCTGCTGCACTGCCATGAGGGCATACTCGATCTGGAGAAGCTTTCCGGTCCTGCTGAAAGTGGTCAGCGAGAAGCTGTACGCTGAGTCACCCATGGCCTTGCTGTTCCCTCAGTCTCCCGCGTGTAGACCAAGTGGAGAGCTGAAAGCAAGCTGGTAGGCAAAAGCCAAGCGAGGCAAGAACAGTGTGTAGCGCAGTGCCGTGCAGGGTACTGGAGTGCAGGGGCAGTGCAATGCTCTGCAATAGAGTGCAATTCAGCGGAGCAGAGGGAGAGGTGACGGGAAACACCGCGAGAGGGTTCGCTTCTTTGAGGTCTCCGTCGCTAGCCGTGTACCGTGAAGTGCAGCAAGCGCAACAGCAGGCAGAAAACACGAGAAAGAACTCGCGAGGCTTTTAAGGGCAATTTTTTAATAGCGGCGCCTTTCGGAAGGGCCCATCCCATCTTAACGAAGACAGCAAAAATTCAATTTGGAAAATATAATCCTATTTGAATGTGATTTCGCAAAAAAAAACTGGTTTGCGTCCTATCATCAGGGCCCGTACAAACGAGGAACACAAAACCTAAAAACAAAACTAGATGA
>MEHQ01002029.1:0-11920 GCA_008828725.1 Saccharina japonica
CCCCTCCCCCGGCTCACAGACAACAACAGCGTGGGTCGGCAGCGACGCCCAGCGCCCGGTCTTGCCCCACATAGACCCAGCGGTTTCCATTTCAGCACTGCCCACCGCCGCCGATTCTCTCCACACCACGGCTCCTCCCTCCTTGATGCCCACAGCACCTCCAACCCACGCCGAAGCGGCGCCACCCTCGTACGGCAGCCCCTCTTGCCGTCCCGACAGCGTGCGAGGCTCGCCTGCCCTCGGGGAGTCGCCGGCGTCCGAGTCCTCATTTGTGCCACCTGCAGCTTGCACGCCCCAGGGCTCTGGGGGCTCCTCCGCCCGCCCAGCCTCGCCCCCCCCGATACTCCAGCCTTCCCGCGGCGGTACGGCGTCCCCCGACTCCGTGTCCCCCGCCACCCCCGGGTGAGCGCTCAGCGCCGCGGCGGCAGGATGCGCAGACCGCGGAGAGGAGTCTTCGGGTGCTACGGCGACAGTCTCAGCGCTGTCGGAGGCGACTTCGAGGTCATCGTCGAGGATGCTGTCGAACAGATCGTTGAGCCGGTGCTCCACCGCCTCGTCCAGCAGTGCTTCGTCCTCACACTCACACGGCGGCGACGGCGACGCCAGCGGAACCGGCTGCGGCGGCGGCGTCGGCGAGGTACTGCTTCGCATCTCACACTCGTCTAGCAGCTCCCCGCCGTTCATGCCGTCCATGCGCTCCAGCTCGCGTATCAGGGCCTCCTCCTCGCGCTTTTGCTCTAGGCTCTCCTCGCCGCCGGCGATGATCACCGTCTCCCCCGACTCCTCCTCCTGCAGCCGCCGCCGCTCCTGCTCCTCCTCCTCCGCCCCCTCCCCCCAGTCTACCTTCTCCATCCCGTGGTCCGCCGAGCTCGGCATAGTGTCCAGCGGCCCGCCCCCTCCGCTCGGCCGGTACGAGCCACTGCTACTACTGTTCCCGCCCAAAGCCTCGGGCCTCACAGCGCGACTTTCGCTAGAAATGCTCGGCTTCGGCTCCGCGTGAATTTCCGGCGTTCCCGTGTGCGGCCCAGGGGCTGCGTCAACGTGACCCGGTGGGTGATCTGACGTCGCCGCGCCGTCCAGGCCACTGTCCTGTCGGCTTTGCTCGCCAGGCGGCATCCACGCCGGCGGGTCCCACGGAGCGCCCGCCACTGGCAGCTGCTCTCCATTCTGCCCCCGGGACGCCGCCACCGCGTCTTGCTCGTCAGGCGAAGCGGCCGGCATCGCCGCTGGCACTCCGACCGTCCCGCTTCCATCCTGCGCACCGTCACTTCTTGGCCCCTGCTGCGAGAAGACTTCGGAGTCGGGAGGTGGTTGAAAGGGCGATTCGCCGGGAGCGTTTCCCCCAACCTCCGATTCTCTGGGTTGCGCGTCCGACGCTGCCCAACCCTGCCCCACCGAGGCTTGCGGTGGCTCGTACGGCGGCTCTCGCGGCGGCTCCCGCGCAGGTGCAGCCCCTTCCCCCCCGGGGGGCGGCGGCAGCAAGCCGTTCTCCATCGCTGCACGTCCGTGGTCGGATATGGCGACGCCGGGCATGCCTGGGTCCCCGCCACCACCACCACCGCCGCCGCCGTACGAGTCCGGAGTCTGTTGGACGTCAGCCGCCACGTGCTGAGGCGGTGGCCAAGCACCCGTCGGGGCCGAGTCTCGTGGATCGAGGAACAACGGAGGAGGAGAAGCAGCGGCGTGGTATTCCCCTTGGCGGCCGCCGTGATTCGAGGCAGCGCGGTCCTTCTCAGGAGGGTACCCGCCTTGATGCCCCCCGTGAGGGTCGTAGCCTGCTGCTGGAGGAGGAGGCTCCTGCTGCCCGCTCACGGGGTCGTACGCCGCCGCCACCGGAGGGGGCTCCTGCTGCTGCTGCTGCTGCTGCTGCTGCTGCTGCTGCTCGTGACCGTAGCCAGCGTACGCATCCGGCTGCACCTGTCCGTATGCTCCAGCGGGGGGCGCGTACTCGGCGTTTTGGTTCGTCGCCCCCCCTACCCAAGTTGAACCGGGCGGGGYGGGGTACCCGCTTCCCCCGCCTCCGTCATTGCCCCAGCCGCCTTGGTCTCCCCGATAACCCCCAGCCTGCTCGTAGCCCGCCGGCTGTCCCGGCCGCACGGCGTCCTTCACGCGCGAGACGATGCTCTTCCACTTGGGTCCGAGACGCAGGGCGTCGCCCCCGTCAAGCGGAGGAGGGGGGCCGTTGTTTCGAGGGGGGAACCGATCATGATCGTACACGGGCGGCGCATGTTCTTGCTGCCGCTGCTGGTGGAGAGGAGGGCTGTACTGCTGCTGTCCGGCCCAATGCGACCGCTGCGGGTCGTACGGAGGCTGGTAGGGTTGCTCCTGCTGCTGGTGCTGGTGCTGTTGCTGTTGTTGCTGCTGCTGCTGCTGGTGGTAATAGCTGGGAGGCTCGTGGAACCCGCCAAGGCCGCTAGTGGGGGCAGATCCCGGTTGAAGGCCAGCCGTGCTATCCTGTCCCGTTCCTGCTCCTCCTCCTCCTTTGTAGTAGTTACCGTTACCATCGGCTACCACACTAAGCGCATATCTTCGCTCGCAAATATATCGCGCACTGTAGACATCTATTTTTGGAATAGCAGACTTCTATCCATTATGCGTTTCTATGATACTCCTTTGCCCTCGATAATGAGCCTCTGCAAAACAACTAAGCAGCGGTATAATGGCTCGGGTGAGTAGTCTGCCAGGCAGAGACAAATTCGATAGTAGCCGCGCGTGCCCTGTCGCTCATATCGGCTACGAGTGAGAATCTCTGATTGTCTTCGTGCATCCGCGACGAATGGAATATTCGTCCTGTCTCATTCCTGGAATCTCCATACAACTACACATCTATTCCTCATCTGACAACGGATTCCGCTCTCTGCATTAGATGTTCCCAGGCACTTTGAGACGTCCACACGGTCCGCGGGTATTTAACATGCAAGGCCCAGCCTGTAACGTATGTACTTCGACGACCGGCTCAGAACGGTCACAGCGTGATCCCTTACTATCGCTTCGTCGTCGCATCAACCATATACAGGTGGTACCAATGCACTGGGCTCCTCTTATCTTGGATTAGTCAACAGGAGCAAGCATATAGTAATATATTCACCACACCGTAATTCGACACTTAAGAACCAGTGAGATCCCAGTCAAGTATACGTGCAACAAGACATACGCGCAATTTTGGCGGTGCTCATTATGAAGCACCCTAAAGGATCTACCCACTCACTTTTAGAAGGTTGGCGGGACGGGTCGGCCATGCTCCGCCTGCCCATACTTTCTAGAAATTCAGCTTCATTGCAACCGCGATGTCAAGCTATATGATAGATGCAATAGAACACAGACCATTTGGACCTCGACGGTTACCGTATTAATCCCCAAAACGAGGCTCATAAGCCGTGCGAAAAATGGTTGGTTTGTAACTGCTGCGCGCATGTTTCAACGCGCAGAAGGCCGTGCGGTGTTGCTGGTCTACACTGTAATCGGTAGTACCTAGGAGACAGTCCCTGCCATCTCGCTCTCTCTGTAGCTCTTCTAACTGTTCCAACCCTTCCCCCCACATGCTACCACTGCCACTACTTCCTGTACCCCTGACCCTGCCACCTCCAACCGCAAGGGGCCCAGTCCTCCTCCCCAAGCACTCCCGAAGAAGCATGCACCAAAAACCCGCTGTCCAAAKAAATGGCTGGTTCATAACTGCTACGCGCATGTTTCAACGCGCAAAAGGTCGTGCGTCTTGCTGGTCTACACTGTAATCGGTAGTACCTAGGAAAGAGTCCCTGCCTTCTCGCTCTCTCTGTAGCTCTTCTACCTGTTCCAACCCTTCCCCCCACATACTACCACTGCTACTACTTCCCGTACCCCTCACCCTGCCACCTCCAACCGCAAGGGCCCAGTCCTCCTTCCCAAGTATCCCGAACAAGCATCTACCAAAAACCCGCTGTCCATAAATGGTTGGTTTATAACTGCTACGCGCATGTTTCGACGCGCAGAAGGCCGTGCGGTGTTCCTGGTCTACACTGCTATAGGTCGTACCTAGGAGAGAGTCTCTGCCGTCTTGCTCTCTCTGTAACTCTTCTACCTTCTCCAACCCTTCCCTCCAAATACTACAACAGCAACAACAACTACTACTACTACTTCCCGTACCCCTGACCCTGCCACCCCTATAACCGCCAGAGGGCCCAGTCCTCCCCCCAAAGAACTCCGGAGAAAGCATCTACCAAAAACCCGCTGTCCATAAAAATGGCTGGTTTGTAACTGCTAGGCGCATGTTTCAACGCGCAGAAGGTCGTGCGGTGTTGCTGGTCTACACTGTAATCGGTAGTACCTAGGAGACAGTCCCTGCCGTCTCGCTCTCTCTGTGGCTCTTCCACCTTCTTCTCCAACCCCTCCCCCCACATACTACCACTTCTGCTGCTTCCCCTACCACCCCCAACCGCAAGGGCCCAGTCCTCCTCCCCGAGCACTCCCGAAGAAGCGTCTACCAAAAACCCGCTGTCCATCAAAATGGCTGGTATATAACTGCTGCGCGCATGTTTCAACGCGCAGAAGGCCGTGCGGTGTTGCTGGTCTACACTGTAATCGGTAGCACCAGGGAGACAGTCCCTGTCGTCTCGCTCTCTCTGTAGCTCTTCTACCTCTTCCAACCCTTCCCCCCACATACTACCACTGCCACTACTTCCCGTACCCCTGACCCTGCCACCTCCAACCGCAAGGGCCCAGTCCTCCTTCCCAAGTACTCCCGAAGAAGCATCTACCAAAAACCCGCTGTCCTTAAAAATGGTTGGTTTGTAACTGCTACGCGCATGTTTCAACGCGCAGAAGGTCGTGCGGTGTTGCTGGTCTACACTGTAATCGGTAGTACCTATTAATAGGAGACAGTCCCTGCCGTCTCGCTCTCTCTGTAGCTCTTCTACCTGTTCCAACCCTTCCCCCCACATACTACCACTTTTGCTACTTCCCGTACCCCTGACCCTGCCACCTCCAACCGCAAGGGCCCAGTCCTCCTTCCCAAGCACTTCCGAAGAAGCATCTACCAAAAACCCGCTGTCCATCAAAATGGCTGGTTTATAACTGCTACGCGCATGTTTCAACGCGCAGAAGGTCGTGCGGTGTTGCTGATCTACACTGTAATCGGTAGTACCTAGGAGACAGCAGTCCCTGCCGTCTCGCTCTCTCTGTAGTTCTTCTACCTCCTCCAACCCTTCCCCCCACATGCTACCACTGCCGCTACTTTCCGTACCCCTGACCCTGCCACCTCCAACCGCAAGGGCCCAGTCCTCCTTCCCAAGCACTCCCGAAGAGGCATCTACCAAAAACCCGCTGTCCATAAAAATGGTTGGTTTATAACTGCTACGCGCATGTTTCAACGCGCAGAAGGTCGTGCGGTGTTGCTGGTCTACACTGTAATCGGTAGTACCTAGGAGACAGTCCCTGCCGTCTCGCTCTCTCTGTAGCTCTTCTACCTCCTCCAACCCTTCCCTCCACATACCACAAACTTCGGCCACTTCCTGCACCCCTGGCCCTGCCATCTCCAACCGCAAGGGCACAGTCCTCCTTCCCAAGCACTCCCGAAGAAGCATCTACCAAAAACCCGCTGTCCATAAAAATGGCTGGTTTATAACTGCTACGCGCATGTTTCAACGCGCAGAAGGTCGTGCGGTGTTGCTGGTTTACACTGTAATCGGTAGTACCTAGGAAAGAGTCCCTGCCGTCTCGCTCTCTCTGTAGCTCTCCTACCTTCTCCGACCCCTCTCCCCACATGCTACCACTACTGCTACTTCCCGTACCCCTGATCCTGCCATCTCCAACCAAAAGGGCCCAGTCCTCCTCCCCAAGCACTCCCGAAGAAGCATGCACCAAAAACCCGCTGTCCAAAACAATGGCTGGTTCATAACTGCTACGCGCATGTTTCAACGCGCAGAAGGTCGTGCGGTGTTGCTGGTCTACACTGTAATCGGTAGTACCTAGAAAAGAGTCCCTGCCGTCTCGCTCTCTCTGTAGCTCTTCTACATGTTCCAACCTTTCCCCCCACATGCTACCACTGCCACTACTTCCCGTACCCCTGACCCAGCCACCTCCAACCGCAAGGGCCCAGTCCTCCTTCCCAAGTACTCTCGAAGAGGCATCTACCAAAAACCCGCTGTCCATAAAATAGGTTGGTTTATAACTGCTACGCGCATGTTTCAACGCGCAGAAGGTCGTGCGGTGTTGCTGGTCTACACTGTAATCGGTAGTACCTAGGAGAGAGTCACTTCCGCCTCGCTCTTTCTGTAGCCTTACCTCCTCCTCGATTCATTCCCCTGTCAACATGGCTACTTGTCTATAAGCCACGACACCCCTCGTTTCTGCTTGGGTCGCTCTTACTGTTACCCATGCCGTGATAACATGAAGTAAGAGAGTGAGGTGCATGCTTCCTGCAAAATACTTGGCACTACTCTTGTAATATGCACTTGCCGGTGTTACGTACTGCTGCTGTGAACGAAAACAACAACAACAACAACGAATTCTCCGAAATATCCCGAACACAGACAGCAGTTTACTATCAGTGGTCACAAGAAAGTTCGTCGAAAGATGTCGCGCACATAACATTTGAACGACGGTTGTCTACCCCAGCCCTCAGCACACCCTTTCCCTTGGCCGTTGTGCCAACACTGTAAACAGAAAGAACAGTCAGTGTTGCAGAGCCACGTCCGTCCTAAATTTCAAGGCAAGGGCCTATGAATTATTAGTATGATACCAGGTACCCGGTACCTACTGCTGTATAACACTACTGTTTTCAACTGTTTTCGCCCTTTTTTGTTTGTTTATTGATTGTTTGTTCCTCAGTTCGACTTCCACCTCGTGTACCGTGTTACAGCAGTACGACGACAGCTGCAGCAGCAGCAGCAGCAGCAGTAGTCCGTCTGCACAGACAGGGGGAATTGTGTGATCACAGCCAGCACAGCAGAGTGCAGTGGTGTCTAGACAGCCACAACGAAGGAAGATGAGGCGCAATGCACAAGCAAAAAAGGCTCTACTAACTATACCTGTCGAGTGTGATGCGCTGGGTGAACCAATCGACCTCTCGCTGAAACTACTTCGATATAGAACGAGGGCTGAACCTACGCCCGCAGCAACAAAGTACCAGAGAAAATACCAACTCTCGTACCTCTTCCTGCTTCCTGCGAACAAAAATACCTACTAGCCAGCTCCCACCAGTTCTCCCTCTCTCTTCTCCGTCCACCCACTTGAAGTAGCCAGTCCTCCTTCCCTCCTGCTCCGTTCCACACAGCAGAGCCGCTCCCACTCGCTGAAGCCACCCCCTCGTCGCACACACCCCGCAACCCCCCGTCCCACGTCCTCGTTGCTCCTTGCCGGGAGGTTCCTCCGCTATTGTTTTGCACGCTTACACCCGCTCTCCTCCCCGTCCCCCCTTTCTCTGGTTACTTTGGATCCCCTCAAGATTCGCGACCTGATGCACGATCGGGTTCTCGCGCCGGGGCCTCACAGCAGAGCCGCTCCCACTCGCTGAAGCCACCCGCTCGTCGCACACACCCCGCAACCCCCCGTCCCACGTCCTCTCGTTGCTCCTTGCCGGGAGGTTCCTCCGCCTTTTTTTTTGTGCACGCTTCCACCCGCTCTCTTCCCCGTCCCCCCTCTCTCTGATTGCTTTGGATCCCCTCAAGATTCGCGACCTGATGCACGATCGGGTGCCCGCGTCGAGGCCGCGTACCTGGCACCGGGCGCTTGGTCCGTTGGTGCTTTGCCTTTCCTCTGCGTCCCGCCGCCTCTATTACCCAATCAGTGCACGTACGTACGTAGTACGTGTCAATTCCCGATGTATTTCTCCCACTTCTTCGTTTTGTTTTTCTCCCCTTCTCGACGGCCGCCCTAGCCTGAGCTCCCGACGGGGACACGTGCCTTAAAGACACGCGTCCCCGCCACCCCGCTGGTGCTGTTTTTGTTGCTGTTGTCCCAGCTGGATACTTGTACACCTTGTTTCTCTTTTATTGTCAATAGGAATGTTTGCTATTGTATATTGACGCCACCCATGAACAGCCCGAGCCTTGTTCCCACCGTTATAAACGAAACGCTAGAGTCTCTTGGCTAATGCGCTGCCACATCCTAGTAATTGTACTCGCTCTTTTATGCAAGGCTTACACCGGTCCTATCGCAACCCGAATGAACTTTCTCTCTACGCTCCCTGTTTGCCACTAAAAAAAGGCAAACTTTGCTAGGCACTGATCCGCTGCTTCAAGTCCGTAGTAACAGCGACGATGCGGCTTTCATAGTGTAGAGACACTGCTGTGTTGTTTACTCAAAGGGTTCCAGGCCCGCTGCTGATCAGCTGTGAACGGAATCGGCGTTCTACTTCCCATCGGGAAAAAAAGCCCCGCCAACAGTCCCCCCTCTCACACTAATACTGCCAGCGTCACAGCCTTTTCTACCCCCCCCGACCGTCGAATCACACACACGCCCCCGCCTGCATCAACATCCCATGGCTTCGTCCGCCTCTGCTCTATGCCCAGCACAAGCAGAAACACACGGGACTGTGGAAACAAATTAGCTTCTTGTGACGCGTTGACTCTCAGGAATATGGTGTCTGCACTGAAGGCCAACCCGAAACTGGCCGGTCAGCATTCACCATTTGCTTGTGGCTATCTTCTAAGAGCATCGGGTCAACGCGCTCTTCCGCCTCGGCTGGGCAAGTGATCCTTGGGGTTGCTCCGTTGTCCGTAATGCCGCTCGTCTTTGACCCCTTTGGACGAGGTTGTACACGTCGCTTTGAACCTCTGGCCGGCCGGTCAACAAATCTCGTTCAGGGCTTGCAGAAGCTTCATACGAACTCTCCGCAAAGTCAAGCTTGTTATTATTCGCAGGAGCAGGACGGATTTGAACCCAAACTCTATATTATCGTGTGCCCGAACTCATAAAAAAAAATTAACTCTATTTCTGGTACGAAATAATTAAATTGGAATTGCGATCTAATTGGTTTATTGTTTTGCCCAGATTGCACCCCCGCACCTGAAAATCAATAATTAAACATGAACACGTTTGTTTTTGTTGACAAATTGTGCGGTTTGACTCGTAGAAGCACATACATACTCAAAAACAAATAGTTTGGTGGAAGAGCTAACATGCGGTAAATGTGCGGTTTGATCGCATATAGACATAACTTAGGGCCATTCCTAGAGACGATATAACAATGAAGAGAAAAATCACGATTCTTGTGTGAGCGCTTTTATGTTCAGATGAAATTCGGTTGATTTTTGTCCTGATTCACGACGCAAGTATGAACCTTTCATCGATTGCCATGACGCCAATTGTTTTTACAATTTTCTTAAAAAAAAAACTGGAGGGTCATACCCCATAAGGGAGGAGCAGTCTTGGTACAACCATCGCGCTAGTTGGGCCACCCATGCCATCCATGTTGTATGCGCCCATGCTGTGATGATTGTGAGGGTATTACCGCTGAGCTATACGGGTAAAAGATCGATCGATCACCCAGCCCAAGGTAATCCTTGTAACACTCTCCCCCCCTCTGAACGGCGGGATATTTGGGACGTCGGTACCGTATACGGCCGTACGTTGACCTACCCGCTCCGTTTCAATACCTGGGGAACCAGGGAGACGTGTTTTTTGGGGACGCACGCGCAAGCGTTTCTGAAAAAAGAAACGTTCGAAGTGAGATTCGAACCCGTGTCCTCGACGACGTCAAATGTGAGGGTATTACCGCTGAGCTATAGGGGTAAAATATCGATCAATTACCCAGCCCAGGGTAATCCTTATTACACACCCGACACCAACGGTATCCGATGGCCGGTATAGGGGCATGCCAGGCCCTGCTTCGTACGCAGGTTGTGGACAGCGAGTGGCTGCCCAAAGACACTGCTGGGTGCGGGGTAACGAGCATGCTGTGACCTCGAAATCTCGAGGAGGCGGAGACACAGCGTGAAGAAAAAGCAAAAATAATCTGAAAATCTCATGGGCCAGGCAGAGCAGACGACATGTCAGCGAGATGGGAACCTCGCGCGGACCTGGCCTGGCCGACGGCGCGTGAGGTTTGAATATCACAGACCGTGTCGGGCCTCTGCCCATGGTTTGAATCACAGGCCGGGTTGGGCGCGGTCGGCCCGGCACAGCCTGGCCGTGACCTACCTGCGAGAGTTGGCCCCACCCTCAAATACCGTTGGTTTGACAATATCGGATTCTTTATAATTTTAAAATATCACGAAACGTGACGAAAAAGCACCAATTTTCGTTTAGGAAAGAAGCATCACGAATCGTGATATTTTGTCATGCCAAAACGTCACGAATCGTGTTTTTTTTTGTTCGTTAGGAATGGCCCTTACTAATATCTCCCGCAGGGATCCCTCATCCCTCGCCTCTCAGAGCTCCCACTTCGAACACCGCCTCCTTTCATCACTTGCTCCTCTTTTTGTTCCGGTGTATACTTTAGTTGCGAGAGGCTTCTTCCTCTTTCAGTTTTGGGTTCGTGCGGGTGCCCAGAGAGTTCGGCAGCGCGGGCGAGCCTGGCACCATCGCCGCTATGGGAGGGCGCTGGCCAGTAGAGGGGGGGACGGAAGGAGCGCGATCGCCTTTTTCGTGGCTAGGTGTGGCGTGTCCATCGAGACACGAGGGAAGCATGAAGGGTCTTTGTCTGCGTTGCTGCTTGCTGTATCAATCCAGTATGTCATAATTACAAGGGGGGGCTTCGCCGCGGCGGGCTGACGCCCGCCTTCGACGGGCTGACGCCCGCCTGCGGCTTCGCGCAATTCCCGTAACGGCGAAGAAAAGAGGTAGGAATACTAAAAAATAAGCTTACTTAGGGCGAACAAAAGCGAATTTACTGCCAAGGGGTGTAAAGTAATACAGGACATCTTTAATGAGAAACAATAAATATAACCCAGGCTGGGTTTTAGTTTTTTTCCAAGAGGGTGCGTCCTACACTAACTTCATAGAACGGTTCCCGAATTTCTTATTTCCTTGGAAATATTAGGCTGGGTTCTTATCATTGCCTTGTACTGATGAATTTCAACAACAATTTTTCACTTGTACCGTACGAGTATGTGTTATTCATATATAATAAAACATATTGATGGTAAGTGATACTGTGTCGAATAACACCTGGAGTGGCAGGTGTGTACAATGATGAATAGCAGCAGCAGCAAACAACAAACAACAGAAGGCCATTTTAACTTGCACACACATACACGCATACAAGGTTCCCCTCCGGGACGTGCCTAGGGGAGTGGCGCAAGAACAAACATGAACACCTAACTAACAGAATACTTGGTATTATATATAATTTGACTTAGTATTCGTGAGCGGGCCGAAGATCTTGTTTTTGAGGGTTCAAAATTGACTCGTTTTTTTTCGTGCGCGGGCAGGAAATGATGAATTTATCAAAATGTACTTGCTTTTAGTGTGGGGGATCGAAATCTACTTGATTTCCGTGTAGGGATCGAAATAGGCTTGGCTTTAATGTTTTATTCCAAAACGACTTAGCTTTAGTAATATTCCGTTTGCCCTCCAAAAATATGCACCACGAGAACATTGATCACTCACAGGCATCCCCTAAAAGAAGAAAATCAATATCGACCAAAAATAAAAGGAACCCTATACGTATACATAAATGAATGAAGTCTCGCTCCTTTCCGTATCTACTTCCTTACCTTACCAGGTATGTACATACGCCATGTTGCTGTTTCATGAAGTATCTGGTTCGAAAACTACTTGGTTTAGTGTCGGCATTTAAATTGACTTGCCTTAAGTGTGCGGATGGCAATTGACTTAAATGTTGTACGGGTAGCCGAACTTGACTTGTTTTTTGTGTCGGGGCATCCACGTTGACATGATTTTGGAGTTGGCATCCAAAATAACTTGGTTTTAGCCTGGGGATCGAAATTGACTTGGTATTTGTGTGGGTAGTCGAAATTGACGTGGTTTTGTGTCGGGG
>MEHQ01002029.1:18411-51450 GCA_008828725.1 Saccharina japonica
TTGTTGTGTATTGTTGTTGTCCTTGTTGTTGTCGTTGTCGTTGCTGTTGTTGTGCATTGTTGTTGTTGGTTGTTGTCGTTGTTTGTTGATGCTGCTGTCGTTGGTGTTAGTTGTGGTTATTGTTGTTTAAGAAAGTTTCTTGCTGTTGTTGGTGTAGTCGTCGCATGTTGATCTCACAGTAGGTTATTACCATACTCATACAAATCCAGCCTGTTGTTGGGGAAAAAAGGCACACGGGGTCTACAAGTTTCTGACGTCGACTACTTCATACCAGGTAGAGGATTTTATGTTTCAATCACCATAACTATCAGAGAGTCATCCGGCTGCTTTCCACGCAGCGCAGGAAGCACGAGAGACAAACTGACCCTTTCCTTTCACGACTCAGGCTAACCGAGGCGCCGTGGTACCCTGCCCAAGGGCGGCATCTGCGGGCCTCATAATCTATGTCTAACGCATTTGCTTATGCTGCTGCTGCTGCTGCTGCAGTTGCTGCTGCTGCTGTTGCTCCCCACTGCTTGCTGTTTCACTGCTGCAGCTGCAGCTGCTACTACCACATTGATCCAAGAAGGAAACGCCCGAGTGTGTCATGGAGCCGTGGAGGCCTTAGACCAAGACAAAAAAAACAAACAAAAACAATCTGATGAGCGAAACAACACTCGACGATCGTGTGAGCATGGCAATGTGCATGCACCCCTTGGAAGCGTACGGTACAGAATATGCAGTGTGTAAGTACAGCAGTAAATAATCCCTTTTGGTGCTTCAAAAAAAGAAAACAAAAAAGAACGAAAAACTCTGACGAATGCGGCAGTTATCGGCCCACACGTAAACACATTGATAAAAATGAAAAAAAAAAAACAGCAGCGAGATCGAGGATTTCGTCGAAACTCATCTGTGCAAAAGCTGTGTGTGTGAATACTTCGGTCGCGCGCACTATCGGTTTTACACATATTGCAGCATGCACCAACACTAGCAAGTTGACCAGACCTTCTGGGGCTTGAGAGGAACAAGCGACGACAAAAAAAATGACAAGTATACACAGAATCAGCCACTGCTGTTTGGTTGGGGCATACATGGCACATCCGATGTCCGAAAATACAGACGAACGGAGTCGTAACGCCACGAGCGAAGGCAGCATGGTCCACCCTGCCCCTACTGCTACTGCTGCTGCTGCTGCTGCGAGCTCGCACTATATACCCGTACGAAAACGGTTTGTGAGAAGACCAAAGTTGTCACGTTTTTGGTTGCTATATCTCTTGGTTCCCAACCAGTTATAACCATAGCGTTGGATATCGAACGACAATCGAGTTCGATACGGTACGATACATATCGATGAGCAAAAAATAACAATCGATACGATTTCGATAGTTGATATATACATCGAAGCTTTCGTTCAGTGTCGGCACAAAACAACACGGGGACCCCAGGAGACGGAGGGCTAAACACGTTCAATACTTCGTATGATGTATCGAAAGCTTCCAAATTTCCATCGGGGGGGAAAAAACGATATTCCGATTTATATCGAAGTTTTCGAAACAATATCCAACAATAGCCGTTATACCGTTTATTTTTACGTGCTAACCTTCTTGGGGTTTGAGGGGGGGGGAGGTGGGGTGGGGTGTACTCATGTCGTGCACGGCCGTCGTCGTATGACCTTAGACCCTCGCATCCCTACAATGTCGGGACGGAGCATGTCGGGTTTTCACCGACCAGGCAGACATTGCTGGCACCAAGCGCGAAGCGAAACGTGAGGTGTTGGGCGAGTCGCATGGAGGGGTGAGCTTCATCCTGCTGATAACCGCTTGTGACAGGCGGACTTGCATATATATGGACGACAGCTGGGGGAAATTGGCGATACGAAAGTGACAGTTACAGCAGTAGCAGTAACGACCACTGCGTGATTGGCGGATGATATCATACAATAGTTGATGTCCGAGTTACAATGGTTGATGCAATGCAAGGAGTCGTACGGCACGGTCGCAACCGTTATCCTGCCCGCACTGTCGGGCGCTTACACTGCTCCTATGATAGACGGTTCATAACGCCAAAACTATCGTTGGTTTGGTCGATATCGATCTCGGGGTCTCAACCATTGCCTGCCGGCGCACAAAAAAGGGGGCATGTGTGCCCGGACTGCAACGCAAGGAGCTGAACCACGCGGCACGGCGGGCGCAACCATGGTGATAACTGTACTGCTGCGCACTCTTACCTGCATACGTACAATAGAAGCTTGAAACTTTCGCTGTTTTCGTGATTTTTGTTTTCTCCGTCAACTATTCATTCATGGACGGAAATAAAAGGAGACGCTTACATTGTTGGCCAGACGTACGTCGTACGAGCAACCTTGCGCTACCCCGCACTGCTGGGCTCGTAGGAGATGGTATGCGTACACTACGGCGACGTAAGGAGGTGATCCACGCGGGGCGCAAAGCGTGGTGATACTTTGTACAGCTCCACACTCGTTTTCCTACGTCAACGCTATGATAATTTCACCCTTTCCACAAAAACATTTTGTGTCAACTGTTCACGGATAGAAAAGGCGACGCTCACGGCATTGGCCAGACGTTGCAACTATACGCAAACCCGGGCTGGTGCAGGCTGCATGGGGGGATGAAACACGTACCGTAGGATCGGAACTACACTCCAAATAGTTGTACAAAACAAAACAAAACACAAAGTCGCGGCATGAGCCTACATCGTACACACTATGAATCGTGCAGATGATCAGACCGCACGCCCTACTACGTAGAAGGTTTTGATCGAGATGCGGAGAAAAGCGATGAGTTGCGGCTCTGTCGTCCACCTTTTATGAAGAGCGTACGGTGCTAGAAGCATCCGCATACTATATATACCCTTCGCGCGCGCGTCGGTACACCGCCTTTGGTTGCTCTCCGGACACATCTCCATCCCCCAACAGCCATAAAAAGATGCTTTGTGTGGGCGATGTTGTACCATAATCAAGTCGCTTCCTTTCGACACCTTCCACATTTAAGGCGTTGCCTTCAAGCCCCAAACGGTGTGAATATATATGCTGCGCGCGCTTCGTGCACCGCCTTTGGTTGCCCTCCAGACGCATCCCGATACCCCAGCAGTCCAGGAAATTCTTCTTTGTGGTCGACGCTGTCCTACTGTCAAGTCGCTTTATTTCGACGTTTCCAACATTTTTAAGGCATGTCTTCAAGTCTCAAAAGAGGTTGCTCAAGCCCCAAAGTAAGCCCAAAACAAGGTACACTCCGTACACCTGGTACTTGAGCCTACAGCAGCAGTAGATCATCCTTACAGGACTTCATATATATACCAGAACGTGACAAAACAGCATGGCCACCTTTTGTTTTCTTACATCATCGCGGCCGAACGAAAAAAGGCCGAGAACTGAAGCAACACGGTCGACCCCGTTATAACCAAAAACGGGACCCAGGGATAGCGATAAAACCAATTGAGAGTCTTGTTCTCTCGTTCTCATTCCATCGTCTACAAGCAGCAGCTATTGACACGTTGCGCCCGCGCCGTAGAGTGCTGTTTTTTTTTGTTGTTGCTTATCGTGAACTATTTTGTCTTTTGTTCATCAGCTAATCAAGCAATGACTGATGCTGGCGGATGCTGTAGTTGTCAATATCGGTCATCACTTTTTTCATCCCGCGTCTGAAGGGGGTTCTAAGTTGAGAGCTGATCGGGGATAAATACCTATGAGCCTCGGAAGAGAGTGCAAGGAGAAGGCGTGCGACACCCGGGCAAGCATAGCAAACTACAGCAGAGCTGCAGTACTCGTATACAGCTGATCCGCTTACACTATGCAAGGAGCAGCTGTGCGCAAGCATGGCACTACAGCAGCAGTACTCGCACAGCTGCTTCGCTCGCCCCGTTATCATCACAGACGAGCACCTAACTTTGTACACTTGCCTCGTTTGTGTATAGGTTTTTAGTCGCTGCATCTAGGTCCCACCACAAGGGATGCATACCTATGAGCCTCGAAAAAGAATGCAAGGAGCAGCTGTGAGACACCCGGGTAAGCATGGCACTATAAGCAGTAGTAGTCGTACAGCTAGCTGCTTGCTCGCACTATGCAAGGAGCAGCAGCTCGCACTGTTAATATCATAGACGAACACACACACTTCCCTCGTTTGTTTTCAATACTTAGTCGCTGCACTTACTGTAGGTTCCACCACAAGGGTAACAATACAAGAAACATGCTCGTGTTACTCTTATAACGCTCTGGTCAGAATTACAACGCCCGCTGGCGCTCTCATGCCAAGCACCAAATGGTTGCAATATTCTCGACCAGCCCGGCCAGAGCGATACCTGCTAGTTTGACCCAATTAGGACTGCACTCCCGTTTCGAGTACAAATTACTTAAACTTAGAGTCAAATTTGTGGTTTTGTGCAGTGCAGCACTAAAAAGGGTTAAGCTTTTTGGGGACCCAGGTACCATGTAAGAGACCTAAAAAGCGACACGTGCGATGTATTACCAAACCTTTCAGGAAGAGCTTTCAACAAAGCAAGGTATCACCATGCTGCTGCTGCTATGCTGCGGGGCGCGCATCGGGCGCCTCCTTTCCCGTTACACTCCTGACACGTCATCTCCATACGTATACCTCAGCAGCAGCATGCCTCCTTGTGTAGCTGCTTCGTACGGTCGATGCCGCAGTCGTCGTCTCGCTTTCGATATTTTCTCCCCCTCTCAAGCCCAAAACAAATGTATTACCGTAGGCTTACGTATACATGTTTCAGATTTTTTAACAGATCAGAGCGCTAGGCGAGAGGTGCACGGTACCTGATATTCCGGGGGGGGGCATAGTAATTAGGACCTACGATACACACAAAAACCCATATAGTTCCCTATTTTTACCAACTATTTTTGGTCCTGTTTAGTGTGGTCCTCCGTAGTAGTGTGTTAACATACGATAGCGATATTCCTACTCTAACTCCAAGTATATTAGTCTTCTCCCAGAACGCGGGTGCCGTTTTACAAAGGGGTCCATACTAAAAACAGGTAAGACGATAATACGAGTAGCCCAAATAAATCAAAAGAGAGTGGAAAGCCAACCACGAACAAACTTACAACCCAGCCACGCCACCCACGAACTCAGCCCGCCAGCCAACCAGTCACCAACCCCACAAACCCAGCCACTCGTCCTTCCCACCCATCCCACCTGCAAACCAAGCAAACGATTCTAAACAATGGCCGACCCTCCACTTCGAGTACAAGAATCATGATGGCACCTCTTACGCCGACTAAATATGGGGGGACAAAAACCCTGTATGGGACTTTCATTTGAGAGAGGGGGGAAAACTGTCGAAATACAACGACGATATGTGAGCGGCATCGACCGCGCCTAGCAACCTTTTGCTGCTGGGATATAGAGGGGGTGTGTCCGAGTGGCAACACAAGGAGCTGGAAGACACGCACGCGCGCACAGCATGATGCCACTTCTTCTTGTGCAGCTGTTGCTCTGCTGTACCTACGCTCCTTTCCTACAGTACACGGGTGATAAAAACAAAAACAAAATTTCTCGCTATTTAGGTCGCTATTAGAAAAGTTTACGATTCTAGGACCTTGAGAGGGGGGGGGGGGGGGGGGTCGTTATTTTCGGTCATCACGTTTTTCACCCCACGTTTCAAGGGGGTTCTAAGTTTAGGGCTGATCGGGGATAAACACCTATGAGCCTCGGAAGAGAGTGCAAGGAGCAGGCGTGCGACACCCGGGCAAGCATAGCAAACTACAGCAGTACTCGTATACAGCTGATCCGCTCACACTATGCAAGGAGCAGCTGTGCGCAAGCATGGCACTACAGCAGCAGTACTCGCACAGCTGCTTCGCTCGCCCCGTTATCATCGCAGACGAGCACCTAACTTTGTACACTTGCCTCGTTTGTGTATAGGTCTTTAGCCGCTGCATCTAGGTCCCACCACAAGGGATACATACCTATGAGCCTCGAAAAAGAATGCAATGAGCAGCTGTGAGACACCCGGGCAAGCATGGTACTCTAAGCAGTAGTAGTCGTACAGCTAGCTGCTTGCTCGCACTATGCAAGGAGCAGCAGCTCGCACTGTTAATATCATAGACGAACACACACACTATGCACACTCCCCTCGTTTGTTTTCAATAGTTAGTCGCTGCATCTACTGCAGATCCCACCACAAGGGTAACAATACAAGAAACATGCTCGTGTTACTCTTATGACGCCATGGTCAGAATTACAACGCCCGCTGGCGCTCTCATGTCAAGCACCAAATGGTTGCTATATTATCGACCAGCCCGGCCAGAGCGATACCTGCTAGTTTAACCCAATTAGGACTGCACCCCCGTTTCGAGTACAAATTACTTGAACTTAAGAGTCAAATTTGTGGTTTTGTGTAGTGCAGCACTAAAGGGTTAAGGTCGTAGAGTGCCGTTTTTTTTTCGTTGTTAATCGTGAACTATTTTGTCTTTTGTTCATCAGCTAATCAAGCAATGACTGATGCTGGCGGATGCTGTAGTCGTTATTTTCGGTCATCACGTTTTTCACCCCACGTTTCAAGGGGGTTCTAAGTTTAGGGCTGATCGGGGATAAACACCTATGAGCCTCGGAAGAGAGTGCAAGGAGCAGGCGTGCGACACCCGGGCAAGCATAGCAAACTACAGCAGTACTCGTATACAGCTGATCCGCTCACACTATGCAAGGAGCAGCTGTGCGCAAGCATGGCACTACAGCAGCAGTACTCGCACAGCTGCTTCGCTCGCCCCGTTATCATCGCAGACGAGCACCTAACTTTGTACACTTGCCTCGTTTGTGTATAGGTCTTTAGCCGCTGCATCTAGGTCCCACCACAAGGGATACATACCTATGAGCCTCGAAAAAGAATGCAATGAGCAGCTGTGAGACACCCGGGCAAGCATGGTACTATAAGCAGTAGTAGTCGTACAGCTAGCTGCTTGCTCGCACTATGCAAGGAGCAGCAGCTCGCACTGTTAATATCATAGACGAACACACACACTATGCACACTCCCCTCGTTTGTTTTCAATAGTTAGTCGCTGCATCTACTGCAGATCCCACCACAAGGGTAACAATACAAGAAACATGCTCGTGTTACTCTTATGACGCCATGGTCAGAATTACAACGCCCGCTGGCGCTCTCATGTCAAGCACCAAATGGTTGCTATATTATCGACCAGCCCGGCCAGAGCGATACGTGCTAGTTTAACCCAATTAGGACTGCACCCCCGTTTCGAGTACAAATTACTTGAACTTAAGAGTCAAATTTGTGGTTTTGTGTAGTGCAGCACTAAAAAGGGTTAAGCTTTTTGGGGACCCAGGTACCATGTAAGAGACCTAAAAAGCGACACGTGCGATGTATTACCAGACCTTACAGGAAGAGCTTTCAACAATGCAAGGTATCACCATGCTGCTGCTGCTGCGGGGCGCGCATCGGGCGCCTCCTTCCCCGTTGCACTCCTGACGCGTCATCTCCATACATATACCTCAGCAGCAGCATACCTCCTTGTGTACCTGCTTCGTACGGTCGATGCCGCAGTCGTCGTCTCGCTTTCGATATTTTCTCCCCCTCTCAAGCCCAAAACAAATGTATTACCGTAGGCTTACGTATACATGTTTCATTTTTTTTTAACAGATTAGAGCGCTAGGCGAGAGGTGCACGGTACCTGATATTCCGGGGGGGGGCATAGTACTTAGGACCTACGATACGCACAAAAACCCATATAGTTCCCTATTTTTACCAACTATTTTTGGTCCTGTTTAGTGTGGTCCTCCGTAGTAGTGTGTTAACATACGATAGCGATATTCCTACTCTAACTCCAAGTATATTAGTCTTCTCCCAGAACGCGGGTGCCGTTTTACAAAGGGGTCCATACTAAAAACAGGTGAGACGAGAATACGAGTAGCCCAAATAAATCAAAAGAGAGTGGAAAGCCAACCACGAACAAACTTACAACCCAGCCACGCCACCCACGAACTCAGCCCGCCAGCCAACCAGTCACCAACCCCACAAACCCAGCCACTCGTCCTTCTCACCGATCCCACCTGCAAACCAAGCAAACGATTCTAAACAATGGCCGACCCTCCACTTCGAGTACAAGAATCATGATGGCACCTCTTACGCCGACTAAATATGGGGGGACAAAAACCCTGCATGGGACTTTCATTTGAGAGAGGGGGGAAAAGTGTCGAAAGACAACGACGATATGTGAGCGGCATCGACCGCGCCTAGCAACCTTTTGCTGCTGGGATATAGAGGGGGTGTGTCCGAGTGGCAACACAAGGAGCTGGAAGACACGCACGCGTGCACAGCATGATGTCACTTCTTCTTGTGCTGCTGTTGCTCTGCTGTACCTACGCTCCTTTCCTACAGTACACGGGTGATAAAAACAAAAACAAATTTTCTCGCCATTTAGGTCGCTATTAGAAAAGTTGACGATTCTAGGACCTTGAGAGGGGGGGGGGGGGAAGCAACGAGAAAAAGTGATGGAGGAAAATTACACCGCCGGCCACGGCTTGCTTAGGGGGGTACTTATGTCATGCATGGCCGTAGTAGTATGGCTATACACCCCCACTGTAGCATCCCTACAATGCCGGGACGGAGCGCGTCGGGTTTACCCCGAGCCGGCAGGCATTCAGTTGCACCAAGCACGAAGCGCCGTGAGGTTGTTCGGCGAGTCGCTCGCATGAAGGGTGAGCTGCATCCTACTTCGTAAGAACCGCTTGTGAGGCGGACTTACTTGCACATGGATGGCATCGTCGAAATAACCGAGGAGGGGGGTGATAAACTTGGCGCGTCCGAGCTTTCAGTGCGAGGGAGTCGTACAGCACGTGGGAAAGCAGCACATCCCTGCTCGTACTGCTACTATGCGCGTTCACACACTAACTCGGGTAAAGACGGTTCAAAATTACAACCAACCTTGCCCATTGGTTTGGTCACTCTCTCTGTGGGCCCAAAAAGGAGTACAAAGGCCGGCATTTCGATCCAAAATGTGTACTTACGTACGTACGTACGTACGTAGCGCCTACCTGTATCACACGTGTGATACTATTGGTACGATAACACACCCCCTGCGACGAATTTCGGAGCCGATAGTATCCTGAAACGCAGGGGTGGGAAACAACAAACAACCGGAATGCTGGCGTTGGAAACGTCTCGTCCCGAAAATATTTCTACAGGCACGTCTCTCGGCCTTTACGGTGTCGATAAAAGCAGCATGAAAAGCAGCACATTTGGTTGAGGGGGTGTGTTGTCTTCATCACCCCAGGTGATAACGGTGATTCCGACCCGATACAAACGGGAATGCTCTCACGCAAGGCAAGTCGTAAACATCCCTTACTCGGAAGCGCCTACAAGGACGTGTCGCGAAGAAAGCCGACAACAACAACAAGGGCAACAGGCGCAACAAGCACAACAACAACAACAACAAGGACAACAAGCACAACAAGAACAACGACAAAGCAACAACAACGACAAAAGCAGCAGCAGCAGCAGCAACAACAACAACAACAACAACAACAACAAAGGCATTCTATCGCTTTCACGCACCATCAGCCCCCTATTTGTTCCCCCACTTTCCCCGCCCGGATCTCAATCAAAGACGTCATACTTAAAAAAACGTTATTTTTTGTTTGCGAAAGAAGCATAACTCAGTATTACTAACACGATGTATGATACGTATTTCGTTTTTCGTTTTGTTTGTCTGTACCAATATAACCCTAGTGGGACTCCAGAGCGACAAAATCACGATTACGATCAAAAGAAGCGCAGCCCTAGGATGGCCTGCTGAGGTACGAGTGGGAGGTGTGTCCCAATTGAGACCGCAAGGCGCTGCACGGCGTGCGCTGAGCATGACGACACTTGTACTGCTGCATGCTCTTTCTTTTGTTTTTTTGTTTACCTTCTTAGGCTAAGTGATAACATAACACCCACCACTCTGTCCCGAAATATAATAAACTTTTATATTACATATTAATATACATTCGTTTCTTATATTTAGGGACATGGTGGTAGTTTCTATGTTCTTGCTTTTTAGGACACTGCGAAGAAGGAATCAGTGTATTCACTTTTCAGGTCGCTACACCAACGATTAGCACAGTAAAGCCAAAAAGGGGTGCATGGACCACGTACAAAGCACCGTACAATACCTGATATTGTTTGTTTCCTTGCGTGATTGGCCACAAACAAGGTTTAATACGAGTACGCCACACTAACTGTGTAATATGTGTTACAGAAAAATCACCGTGTACTGAGAAAGATAAAATACGATCACTTGGGCGAGAAAAAAAAAAAAAAAAGACGAGTACAAATCGGAGACTCATCATGGTAGCTAAGAAGGGGACTGTAATGGCGTAAGTGGCTGCAGGCAGAGCAGCGAGCAGACAATTCGATCGAACTGGCTGTTGGTCGATCCTACCCGACCACGTTTGTGCTCGTAAGCAAAAAAAAAGCTGGGCCTTCATGGTGACGAGAGCCGCAGCAAGTCGGTTGCGCTACTTCTTCATTCCATCCATCGCCATGGAACGACATGGGACGGTGGCTCGTCCTTAGCCGGGATACGATAGGTCCGGGCGCCAACCGGACCGAAACAACCAGCATCAACTTTTTTTTTTCACACTCACCCTTTTATTTTATTGCCGCTGTAAAACAATTAATTGTCCTATTCAAAATCCAAGTGAATTGTTCCCAAGAACGTGTTGCATGCGGTTCTGAGTGGGTTACTTTTTTTTTTTCAAGTAAAAACGAGATTTTTGGTCTGACGCTATTCTACGTACGACAATTTTTTTTAGAAAAATAGAGCCTGATCTTTCTGCGCCCGGGCACTCTTTTTGCTTAGCAACAAGGGGAAAAACATAATAAAAAAAAAAAAAAAGTTGCTTCGTAATGCGAATAAAACGTAATATTTCATAGCAAAAAAGAGGCATGTATTTGATATTATTTTGACATTTTGACACGTGGAAGTTTAGTGTGTTCACATTCCGTGGCCATAAAGATGGGGAAATGGATGTTCATACAAAGGGTGTAACAAAACACTACGGGTTTCAAATTGTGCTCCTGACGCACACGTTCCGGAGAAAAAAAAAACACCGACCGAAGTTCTGATTAATGTTCATGCACGGCTGCCTGTCGTCGCTGTCGTCGTCGTCGTCGCGGTTGTTTAGTTGTTGTTATGGATGATGAACGTTCTAAGATTGACCCATCGGCACAATATATTACCCACAACTTCGTTACGTTACGAGGGGATTTTGGTGTACGGGTACGTGTTGTTGCGGATGACGTTATCACATTGACTCATCGCCGCAATATGCCACGCGTCTTTGTTACCTTTATCACCTATATTTTCTAGTGGGGGATTATACACCGTCAGGGGGCTCCAGGGCAAAAGCCGTCGGCGGTCGAACCAAAACCCTCTCGGGCGTGGGTCGTGTTCACCAGGTGTACAGCAGTAGCGCCAAAACAAGTGGAGATGGCGGTCGTATATATGTAGTACGCACCTGGCATGAACATCAACATGGTGTGAGCGGGCAGCACACGCACGCAAACCAAGTCCTTGCTATACGCGTTGCGTGTCGTGTACAACAACTCCCTGCACTAGGGTCCGGCATTTGAACGCACCATCCCCCCTGCAACTTAGAAGCAACACGTGGCTGCTGATGATGATTGTCATGATGATGACGACGATGATGTACGTCGTCACTTCTGTTTGTAACATTTTCGTCTCTCTCGATCTCCAAATGATGTTCATTATATACTGTCCGCCCGTGGTCACGAGAAAGGCTCCAAACAATTCTGGAGGGATTAACTATACTGACTGGTGGTTGAAAAAAAAAACAAAAGGGGGTCCGAAACTGTTATTCAAATGCTTGCGCGCCCCCTCTGTCGGGTGTACCGTGGTATGCATTACGACCGTTTTTACTATTATTTGCCGTTGAGTGTTCTTAAAAGCCGTACCGCATTAGTATATACCGCGACCATGAATGCACTCATACTCTACTGCTGTACGTATATGGGGGGGGGGCGGGGCGGCGGGAATTCTTGAAAAAAATAAAATAAAATGTATCATTGCATACTTACTGCCTGCCTGCCTGCCGCACGCACTGCCGCAACAAAGAACTGACCCATAATATACAGGGGGGGGCGGGAAACTCTAAACAATCACATTGTACCTACGCACACATAATATGAGCATGTGGCCGCAGGAAGTCAAACGGCAAAGTAACTCCATCATGCGCAGGGCACACAATGACAAAACACTGCTGCTGCTGCTGCCGCCGCCGCTGTTGCACAAAGGGAAGGGTTTGGTTACTGTATCCCAATCGGGCATAATATATACCAGTATATATTCTGGGAGTACCCGGGTACCTACCCGAATACTCTGGGAGTACCCGGGTAACTACCCGAGTACTCTGGGGGTACCCGTATACCTATCCGAGTACTCTGGGAGTACCCGGGTAACTACCCGAGTACTCTGGAGGCACCGGGGTCGTCTAATATTCACGTTGGACCCCTAACGGGTACTATGATTCCTACCAGAGTGATATCACATTTATGTATCACCCGACAACGCTACCCGAGTACTCTGGGGGTACCCGGGTACCTATCCGAGTACTCTGGGAGTACCCGGGTAACTACCCGAGTACTCTGGAGGCACCCGGGTCGTCTAATATTCACGTTGGACCCCTAACGGATACTCTTATTCCGACCAGAGTGATATCAAATTTATCACCCGACAACGCTACCGAGTACTCTGGGGGTACCCGGGTACCTATCGGAGTACTCTGGATGTACCCGGGTAACTACCCGAGTACTCTGGAGGCACCCGGGTCGTCTAATATTCACGTTGGACCCCATATGGGTACTATAATTCCGACCAGAGTGGTATCCCATTTATCACCCGACAACGCGCAGGTTCGACTCCGCCGCTCACGAAACAGCTATACCAGGTATATGATACGGGGGACCACAGAAAATAGGACCAAACATTTAGAGTAAAAATAGGTAAATACGTACGTACGTACGTACGTACGTACGTATTGTGTGTGTGTGTTTCTTTTAAAACTCGACAGCTGTGAGGTCGAGGATTTCGTCGAAACTCATCTTTCTTTGCAAGCTGCGTGGGATACTTCGATCGCGCGAACTACGGGGTTTGAGGGGAACAAAATCTGACAGCTACTGTTGTAGCTGTGGAACCCAAGGGTGAGATCAGCAGAGATCCAGCCCAGGCCTGATGCTATATGCTATATGATATGATCTATACCTGGTAGGGTTTTGTGCGAGCCGTACGGTAGGTCCTATTTACTCTAAGGTCTCCTGTACTATTTATAGTCTGCATACGTATTATACATACGAAGCTACGGTACAGCGAACAAGAAAAAAAAAAACAAGAACACACAGGGAAAGCAAGCAAGGAAAGTCTTCATATTGAATATTGGACAAGTCTACTATTTTTTTCAACACTGCTACGTACTCTTGAGAAAGAGATCCTTCCGCTGTTACCACTACTTCCGGCGTAACACCCATCGCGCAAAAATTGTTTTCCCGTTAAATCTTTGTTGTTGTCGTCGTTACCAGGAATGCCGATAGATTCATACATGGCTCCCCAAATAAGTCGAGGTTCGAGGTTCAAGCTATCTTAACCCTTTTAGTACTGCATTGCACATAACCATATATTTGAGTCTTATTCCAAGTCATTTGTCCCCAAATCGGGACTGCAGTCCTAAAGGGGTTGATATTATTATATTATATGTGCCGTAGAGGTATCATCGTAGCTAGAGTCCACCGGTGGCTTATTGGCCGCATATCATACATACATACGTACGTTGCGTTTGGGCTGCGGAGGAGATGGAGACAGCTGCGACGTGCGTAGCGGCTCTCAAGTCCCCAACGGTGCATCTTTCTACGCACGTCGTGCCGCGCGCCATATCCTATAATATTATTTTTAATTTGTTTCGTTTCGTTTTTCGTTTTTTATTAAAGTTAATGCTGATATGTTGCGGCGGAAACGGCATACGTAACGTAAAAATACGTACGTAGCGGATGCTTCCCAGAATGTATACAACTCCTGGCTACTTCTTGGGAAGCACCGCCTAGGTCAGTCCAAAACCAAAAACATACAAAACTAATCCCGAGGGAAAAAGAGAGAGAACTTGAACGTGATTGAGCTTGAGTGATTGAGAAGCGAGACTGAGTACTGCGAGCGTAACAGTAAGGCATTGTCGAAGGTTTGATACGGAGATCTGTTGCGTAGCACAAGAGGAACGAAGAGGAGTTAGCAGACAGAAGACTGCTGGTCTTTACAGGAAGCTGTTGATACCAGAAGACAAGGAGGCAAGCCAACCAGAAAGCATGTACGGAAAGGAAACGAACTACGAAGTGGTGAGAGACTAGGGACAGGTGGATTGGAGATCAGGACGCGTGCGTATGAAATGTCTCGAATCCTTCGTTACATGGGGCTTCAGCTTGGGGTTTCCGTGGGGCCATGTACAGGTTGACAATCTTGCTCGACTCATGTAGAAGTACAGCAGCAAACCAAAACATCTTTCGTTCAAGTTCACATGATAATATAGAAAATAGAGTTGGCAGTCGAAACATGAAGTATTTTCTAGTCCTGAGTGCTTGAGTGCTTCCTTTTTGTGCTCGTGCAGGCCCTATTTTTTGTCGCACAGGCATCGTACTCTATCTACTTGTACCTAAGGAATGCTGTACGTAGCTGCTCTAAATGTCTCGGGGTAGTTGCTCTATCGCTCCTATCCAAAATCTCTCGTCATGCATTGGCAGCTGTTCGATAAGGAGTACTGCTGTCTGCTGCTGTACGTAAATACTCGTAATCGTACGTATCTGGAACAACCTATCGCTCGTAGATACTCATAGAGAGAGATAGATATGATATGCACACTGTACATACGTACGCGTAATCGTATAGATCTGTGCAGGTGACCTCTACGTACAACTGCTACTGCTGTACACAACCTAGAGAGAGCAGACGCATACAACTCGGTATCAACTACTGTTGCATGACGCTAGATTTGTTTGTGTATCAGTACGTGTACAATCAATAAGTGGCAATTTTGTGAGGAAAGTGGTTTTAGTAGATTTCCAAGTCTTGCGGAGGTTTTCTTGATGCGGGTTACGGGGTCACTCGAATTTTTGAGTTTTGTCTGATGCCAGGTACCCTCTGCTGCGAGGCCACCGCTAGCGCTACAGTTTGAACCTCGGCATGAAACTAGGCTCATTCGGACGATCTTGTGTAGAGCTATCGACAGTGTTGAAAGTACCTCAATGAGTGGGAGCATGTCGGATATATGTATCATCTGGCGGATTATGTTTTTGAACAAAGCAGGTTGCAGTATATATGGATGACCCATCCCCGATGCAGAATGATACGTACGTTCCTCTCTCCTTGCGACGATAATAACACCAACACGCTGCAGCAACAACACAGCAACAACAACAACCTGCCGTTGTACTCGTACGAATCCCAACAAGCTCGTATGCGTATACATGCTCGCTGTCGAGGTGACGCGGTGTGGCTCGGCCGGTGTTGTGTTATTTTTTGGTTATTTTTGCTGGTAACCGCTGCTGCTTACTGCTTGCTGTACGTTGCTGTGAGTTCGACCGATTAAGTGATAAAGTCAAATTTATTGTGTACTACTGTAGGTGCCATGATAGGTCTCCGTTACGTTTTTTTTTCAGGCACCAACATTTTTTTTCTGAAAGCACACGTATATTCTCCCCAGCAGACTATTAATATCGAGGACGTTGTGTGCATCCGCAAGACATTCATTTGATTTTGTATATGTGATTCAATCAAGTACGTAAGCGTTGTCTACTGTCAAGCTGGGGGGGTGTCTGTTTATGTCTGTTTATTATGTTCAGGCAGGATGATAAAAACGGAGTAACATGGACTACTACTGTTGAACCAGTTTTTTTTGTTTTTCTCAGTATGATTGTTGAACCCGTTTTTTTTGTGTAAGTACTTGTTGCGTGATAAATCACTACAGGAATGTGCCTACGTTCATCATGCAGGTTGAAAATGAGTTCGGGTTTGTTGATTGAACTACACTTGATGCATACTATGAGACGATCACAAGACAAGGGCTTTCTATGGTTTTATATCTTCGCAGATTCTACAGACACTGCAAGGTTGCTCTCACAGATGTTTCAGGGGTGGCGATATTGCAAATTGATTCTAGTTTTCGATTCTGTATGGGGAATGTAAGCCTTTCTATAGCTGCTCTTTGTCATGCCGAGAACGTACCGGAATTGGAAACATGGTTTAGAGATATTATCATAGGGAGTCGGGAACGGGGGAAGCTCGATAACAGCACGTTGGAATTTTGAGGATTATAGAGAATACATTAATACTAAGCAATGGAAACAAAATATTATTTCAGATGTCAGTGGAGCTACACGTCATGGGAATTACTACATATAGCAGAGCTACATACATCCGGGGAGCTACTATACCAATACTTTCAAGGCTACATAGGAATTTACTACTAACAGTTATACATGAATCCTGAAACCTTTATCGAGTGTTACTCTATGAATGAATGTTGATACCTCAATAAAAGTTTACAAAATGATAGATTCTGCTGTTCCAACTTCGTTGAGATAATGTGTAAAGGATGTACAACAATGACGGATATAGCTAATGCCTACAATGAAATTGATGCGTCTTAGATACCTAGGGGATTCCATACGTTACTATGTTAGTGAAGACTCGAGCTTTCCAAGGGTTACATATATATATTATGATAAGTGGACAACTTTCAATAAACCAGGAAGGTAGATATACATGTACTCGAAACCGTTTCCCACCCACTTTGTCCCGAGCCACTGTGTATGCCCGTTTGATGGAGACAACCCGGTGTTACTAGACTCCATCGATCCCCTGGGCTCCACTCGTCTCCCTGGGCTACATCGTTGGACACCATCTTCGCCTTGTGCGACACAGCGTCGTCGAGTCCGTCGTGTACTACGCAGCTTCGTCGAGTACATCGGGTACAACACAGCGTCGTCGAGCCCGTCGTGTACTGCACAGCCTCGTCGAGTACATCGGGTACAACACAGCGACGTCGAGTTCATCTTGCTCTACACGACAGCAAAGCGAGAGGTTTCGTCAAAGGGAAACGGGCGGCGTCCCGGGGAGGGGGGGAGGAGTGATGGAAGGGAAGAACATAACCGGGTCACCAAACGACCATGGCAGGAAGAGGGGAACCTTTTTGGGGACCGTTTGGTGGACCTTATCCGAAGGGAGGCCCGCCACAGGGAGGCCCGCCACAGAGCGGCCAGGCTGGAGGCCCACCACAGGGTGGCCAGGTTGGATGGGGTCCACAGGGTTGTGCAGGACAAGGGGCAACAGAACCGGCAAATCCTGTAGGAGCGGGAGGCGAGCATAATCAGACGTCGCCCTTTGGAGTCGGAGGACGATGGGGTCCATAGGTAGCCCCAAGAGGAGCACAACCGAATCCTACATCGCGGTGGGGACCTCCGATGGTGCCAAGGCCGCGACGTCAACAGCAGCCAGGGTTCGCTGGGCAACAGCAGCCAAGGTTCGCTGGGCAACAGCAACCAGGGTTCGCTGGGCAACAGCAGCCAAGGTTCGCTGACCAACAGCAGCCAGGGTTCGCTGGTCAACAGCAGTCAGGGTTCACTGGTCAACAACAGCCAGGATTCATCGGACCAGCGGGAACTGAGGGGTGGCAGGCACCGTGGGGTGGTCAACCCATGATACGGGAGTGGGGACCCCAGGGAGGACAACCACCCTTCCCACTAGGAACTGATGGATCGCGGATCGGACAGCTTAATCCGGTATACGACATAACCGGAGGGTTTTCTAAAGAAGCCCAACGCATGGTCGACCGCCTAGTCAAGGAAAAGGGGTAGAAGGACGGCAGAGCGCTTACGAGTCGGTGCTGCACCGGGAGCGGTAAGGGGGCTCTCGAACTACGAGTCGGTGCTGCCCCGGGAGCGGTAAGGGGGCTCTCCAACACCCCAGCCGGCAACTTCCGATTGCAGTGCTGGTGGATACTGGAGCGGAAGAAACTACGTGTCACGGCAGTTCATCGAGTCCATTGAGGAACGTGATGGTGGGGCAAATGACTGGTGAGTCCAACGGGAAAGGGCCTACTCAGCACAGCAAACCCAAAGAACAGCGCCGTACTCCCGATGGAAGTGGTAGACTCGTGCTTGCTACCGCTGGTCTTTGCACCGGTCGACCAGATATTCGTGTGAATTTCCGGGTGGTGAAAGGACTCCCGTACGCGATGGTGCTTGGAGCCGCGTTCATGACTGATCATCGAAGTATCATCAGTTTCGATGGTGAGGAGGGTTTCCGGCCGACATCACCCTCATCGTGGGTACCATTCGCCCCGAAGGAGGTCGGAGAAGCCGCAATAGGAGCGATGTATGCCGAGTGGGACCACTTTTGCGCGGTGAAACCATCGAAACCAACTTCCGAGTGGGCTACCAATTGTTCGACGGCTCGCAAGAAAGACAGGACAATACGGGTTGCGCAGGATTTTCGAGGTGCCAATGCACTGCTCAAGTCACAGAGTGGTGGACTCGGGGACCTGCAGCATATTATGGACGAGATGGAAGGGTCGAAGTATTTCTTCAGCATCGACTTGGCTTCAGGATTCTTGCAGCTCGAGATCCATGAGGACGATCGACACCTGACGGCGTTTCGAGACGCTGACGGGAAGCTGTACGATAACGTTCGCTGCGACTTCGGGTTGAAGACGGTGCCATCCGCGTTTGCCAATTGCGTGGGAGGGCGACTGTTGCCAGTCAAGGATAAAGGAATCAATAACTGGTTGGACGACATCTCCATCCCGTCGAAAACCCTTGAAGATCATTGGGGGCTGCTTCGAGAAACGCTCGAATGTCTACGGCAAGGACGTCTAACCGTCAATCTCCAGAAATCGCGTTTCTGTCAGTCGGTCATGGAGTTCGTCGGGATGATCGTGGATAGTATTGGTACAAGGCCGACCCCGAGCAAGATTGATGCTATCACGCAGCTGTCAAGGCCAAACACGGTGGAGGAAGTGCAAGTACGCCATGTCGCGCTTACCGAACAAGAGCAACATGATCGAAGACTTCGACGACTCGTTTCCAGGGGACGAGTCGTTGCCAAACGTTTACAAGGGGCCACAGGGGCCAGTGCTCGACGGCGTACACCTCGAAACCTTAGGAGTGGAAGGTGTGGACGAAACTAGTACTCAAAGTCTTGCAGTGCTGGCAGCCGTCGCATTCACACCCGCAGACCCTTCTGAGGCAGATACTAAACAGGCCGAACTTGTGATTGCACCGGAGCTTCCAGTGGTGGTCATGCTCGACTGTGGGGGGGGAGGCAGCATCCTTGCATCGGAGGGATTGCTGACGGTCAGAGGAGCGGTAGACCAGGACTGGACAGCACTGGAATGCATCAGAGCAAACGGACTGGACAACGGTGCGAGGCTACTTAGGGTGACAACAGGGTCACAGGAATGCCTAAGCATGTTGAGAGAGGTGAAAGCCTTGCCACGAAGGGGAAGTTAGCCGTTTGGAAGCGGAGGTTGGAGAAGGTAAAGCAACCAGTTCAGGAATTGGGGGAATTTCTGGGACGAAGAGGCGCATACTTCCTGAAAAGACATATCGGAGAGCGAGCGATTTACTCGTTCAGCGAACTCATCATCTCTTTAAACCGTGTTCACATAATGGGGGAAAAGCCAACCGAAGGGTATGTCGCACACCCAGCGGATACGGCACGCCTTGAAGAAGCTAAGGAGTTGCACTTCCACGACTACGCCAAGATCATCACAGGACAGGAACACTATGTGATCCCACAGACGGTCAGCCAAAGCGCAGCGGCGAACGTCATCGCAGATTTCACGTCTCCTCCAATGCTACGAGCAGTGTTAGTTGAACTAGCTGTTCAAGGCTTGCTGGGAAAACCGGTGTCAGAGGTCGTGGAACTGGAAGGATTGGCCTGCGTGGTGTTTGAGGATTACCTCGCAGCAGCAGAAACCTTGGGGGTGACGAGAGCGGTCACGAGATCGCAGGCGAAGGCCACTCCCCAGGAACCGGAGGTTGTCTGGGAGGCGGAACCACCGTTACCTGAGGAGGAGGAGATGGAGAATGCACCGACGCAGACAATCACTACTACTGAGGTACCAGTGGAAGTTGATCGTCCACGCAAACGCAAGGGGAAGAGAGAGCCCATCCCAAAACCGAAACGGCAACGAGATTCTTTGGAGGAACCACCGAAGGACACCAGCAGCCGTTCAAGCGGATCAGGGAAAGAGGCCAAGGAGTCCCAGCGGTCGGCGCCGCCCATGCTGGAAAAGGTGACAGCTATTCTCCAAAATACGCCACAGCTGACGCAGAGGCAGTGCGAAGATATGGTACTTGGCAGGATTCGGAAAGAACTCCAGGAAGTGGAAAACCGAGGAGCAGGAGGTGGCGAATATGTGATGGGCGACAATGGCCTCTTGTGGGTAGCACCTCTGGGAAAGGTCCCACGACTTGCAGTTCCCCAATCTCTCGTTCCAGGGATTATGGCGCTGGCGCACAGCACCTATGGACATCCAGGGACGGCGAGAACTACAGCCTTGGTTAGTCGTCGATATTGCTGGCCTACCCTCATCAGGGACGTAAGAGACTACGTCCTCTCGTGTGGGTGCAGGCGTCGCAAGCGATCAGCGAGTCAACGGGTTGTTTTGCTACCGGCGAGGTTTCTGCGACCCGGGGAGGTACTCGAAGTCGACATCCAGGACATGGGGGTGAAGTCGGACGCAGGCAACAAAGTTCTACTGGTGGCAGTCGACAAAGCCAGCAAGTTCTTGTTCGCCTTCCCGCTCCCCACGAAAGAAGCACTCGGAGTAGCGAATAAACTGCTTGAAGTGATGCTTACGTTTGGGCTACCGCTGTATGATCGCAGTGATCCGGGATCCGAGTTTGCGGCAGAGGTGATGCAACACTTATGCAAGTGGTTGAACGTGACCATCGCCTATGGGCCTGCCGACCATCCTCGTGCGCAGGGGACGGTGGAGAGACTGGGGGGGTGGCTACACGAAGCACTAGGAGAACTGTGCAAGACCTGGCCACGCAGATGGGACGAGTACGTACAGCCGGCACTGTGGATCCATCGTACCACGCCGGACCTACGCTTGCCGGGGAAGCCAACTCCCTTCCGTCTTTTCTTCGGTCGTGATGCACGCACGCAACTTGATGCTACGCACCCCGAGATCGATGGTGGTGATTTCAGGGGCGGGATGCACAGTTACGTGGCCGACAAACGTCAAGCGTACAAAGAGGTACGGGATGTACGGGAAGCTCTATTGAAACGACATGATGACAGGCAGAAAACTCGTGAGAGTCGGAATGCTGAAATCGGTCGAACCTCGGTAGGAACCCGTGTGGTTGTCGGAGACAAGGTGCTGGTGAAGGAGGCAGAGTCTGTGATGGCAAGGGAAGGAATACATCCCACGAGCACTGGACCGGACCTTGGGAGGTGACTGAAGTTGTCTTACCAGGACTCAGCTACATCGTCACGATAAATGGGCGAGGGATTCGCCCACGGAGGGCGTCAGCAGCGAACATCAAGATGTTCCACTTACGTCCGGACAACCTCCGTCACGACTTCGAGAACGAGTTTTCTCACCTGGCATGGGGAGTTGACTTCGGACTGGCGGAGCCGTCGATTGTAGCGTCGCCTATGTATACCCTGATAGACAGAGTGGCTGTGATGGGTCAGCGCAACGCTTGGAAGTGGCGATACAAGGGACGTTTCGTGGATGGCACGGAGTCGCAGTGGCTGTCTGAAGAGGAGACACGAGACAGTTTCACCCCCTTACAGCTGGACGTTTTCCATGCACTGTGGGAGACGTATCAGAGACGTATCACGGAGCGAAGTGCCGGGCAAGGCCGACTTCGACGCTGACACGGAAGGAAAGAGATGGGATCGACCGTGAACACATGCGTTGAAACAACACCCCGTGGGGACCGTGATTTGGAGGGAATTCACGGACACTGAAGGAAATAAGAAGCGTCACCTTTCGAAGATCTTCGACTACAAGTCACCGTACTGGCGGGGTCGGTACTCAGACGGAGATTGGGAGGAACTCAACGAACGTGAGATCCTGAAAGCTAGGAGAGCTGGAAATTCGTAATCCGGTTCCCTGTAAACGCGAGGAAGTGAAGTGGAGTTCGATGGAGAACGGGAGAAGACGTTAGCCGAAGATCGAGCCGAAGATCGACTGGCGAACAGGATCAAGACCTCGGCCTACCCGGGTTAACGGGAGCAGCCGGGAAGTGGTGGATAAGAGGCTTTCAGCTGGTGCGCTTGATGAGACATTCTAGCAAGTTCAGCAGTACCGACCTGGGACCTAATGCGGAAACGCGCGAGGCCCAGGGTCCCTACCCCCGGGGTGACGCCTTTCCATGAAAATGGTAGACGCCACTCATTCGAGCCTTGCGGCAATCGAAACACGACTAAGTGTGGGGAAAGGCCCTCACTCTTACTCCAGTGTGTCCGCAGCCCGGTTAGCACGGTATTCTCAGGAAACCGTGCTGGGGGGGTGTTGCGGCGGAATTGGCATACGTAACGTAAAAATACGTACGTAGCGGATGCTTCCCAGAATGTATACAACTCCTGGCTACTTCTTGGGAAGCACCGCCTAGGTCAGTCCAAAACCAAAAACATACAAAACTAATCCCGAGGGAAAAAGAGAGAGAACTTGAACGTGATTGAGCTTGAGTGATTGAGAAGCGAGACTGAGTACTGCGAGCGTAACAGTAAGGCATTGTCGAAGGTTTGATACGGAGATCTGTTGTGTAGCACAAGAGGAACGAAGAGGAGTTAGCAGACAGAAGACTGCTGGTCTTTACAGGAAGCTGTTGATACCAGAAGACAAGGAGGCAAGCCAACCTGAAAGCATGTACGGAAAGGAAACGAACTACGAAGTGGTGAGAGACTAGGGACAGGTGGATTGGAGATCAGGACGCGTGCGTATGAAATGTCTCGAATCCTTCGTTACAGATATCATATCATATGGAGTTCGTACGTACGCGTATCAATTTTTAGCAATGCTGCTGTACTCGTAAGTAGTAGATGATACATTAGACTAATATTTCCTTGTGATAAATACTCTGTACCGGGTATGTATAATACGTAGCAGTACAATAGTAGTACTGCTGTTATACGATATAAACTGGGAGTACCGGAAAGAGGTACGAGTACTCGTGATTTTGTTGTTCGCTGTACCCGTAAAAGGTACTCGTGTGTACTTAAACAGCAGTTCACTGACACCGAGTTATGATATAATACTATCATCCATATGATACCAACCCTTTACAGCTATATATACCAAGTCTAATTTCAAGTAGTTCGTCCACCAGACCTAAGCACAATTCTTAAACGGGTTTCGTAACATGATATTATATTATGCTTAGCTTTTAAGAACAGGGAGTGCTGGCCCAGGCTGGATTTTCCTTAGTTTTGGGAAAGGCTGCGTTCTACTCTAAACTCAGCATGTGATGGCCGCCATTTTTTCCTGTAAACATGAACCTGTCATTTTTACCATAATACCTGTGAAGGACCCTACTTTAACCCCTGGAACATATACCGGATTTTTTTTTCTTGCTATTATGGTATTCGGTGCTATATAGCTGGACGTGCCTTTTTTTGCTGGCAAGCAGCCTGAAGGGGGAAAAAAAAGTTAGTTGGTTATTTCACGGCGGCTGAGAGAAATATGTTTTGGAGACTCCACCAGAGATCGGCTGTATTTTACTTGTTTGAGTCAGCAGACGGCGCTCACGAGCAATTAATACCTGTTACGTATATACCTGATGGCATGTGCCTCTCAGCTCTCCTATGAACACGTACGTGTGAGTCTTGGATATTGACTCCAGCGCTATCTTGTGTAGTACATTTACGCTATACACATAGAGCTACAGCAGGCACTACTACTAGCTTTCAATACGAAGTAGTAATAGTATTTAGTGGTATAAACTAGATCTACTGCTGTAGAATCGCCATGGAGCTTCTGTACAGCGCTCTCTCTGCAAGATAGGTGACAGGATACCAGTACATGATAGGAACCACAAATAAATAACCTTATAGCGCAAAAAAATTGCTTCCTCTCTGGTTCATCCCACATCCTACCACAGCAGCAGAGTGCCAGCAATGTGTCCAAACCCACCCCCCCCCTCCCGTATAAATATATGATATATTTATAGGTTGGGTTGGCGTCGGTTGGCAACGACGGTGTAAAACACGCCACTCGCTGCGTGAGCTAGACAACCAGGGTGCCGTTTTTTGTTTTTGTTTTTTTTTTAGCGGTGGCGGTCACCAAAGCTGGCGGTCGAGTAGATCATTTGTGCGGGGTGGAGAACCTTTGTTCCGCACAAGGGGAATGGTCGTATCACGTAGTGTTAATATGGTAAGGCATCCGCGAGGCAGTTACATAGTAAAACCCATTGCTGTCTCCGGAAGTGGCCACACCAGAAATTAAATTAACTCATTGAAGCTGTCGTCCATATGCAAGTCCGCCTCAGAGGCGGTTCTTAGCAGGATGCAGCTCACCCTCCATGCGACTCGCCCAATACCTCACGGCGCTTCGCGCTTGGTGCAAGCAATGTCTGCCTGGTTGGTGAAAACCCAACGTGCTCCGTCCCGGCATTGTAGGGATGCGAGGGTCTATGGTCATATGACTACGGCCGTGCACGACATGAGTACGCCCCACCCCCCCCCCTCCCGTTGGCGTCGTCGTTGTAGTGGCTGTAATTGCTACTGTTGCTGTTGATACTGGTACCGTTGATGTTGCTGATAAGTGTTGTTGATGCTGTTGCTACTGTCGTCGCTGTTGACATTGCTGTTGTTGGCGGTGTTGGCAGTATGTTGTGTTGATGGCCACGTATTACGGGGGGAACATAGTAAACAGGACCAACGGTACACACAAAAACCTATATATTTAGCTATTTTTACTGACACTATTTGGTCCTATTTACTATTTTCTCCCTCCGTAATAGTTGTTTGTTACTGCCGTTGTGGTTCCGTTGTTGCACGCAGCAGTATAAGTCGGCGCATAAGAAATAACCTTCTAAGGCTAAATAAGAACGTGAGGCCCACTTTTTTTTTGGGGGGGGGACGCTAAGAAAAATTCGATTAAGAAACTGCGCTTAGCGGTGAGAGCTACACCAAATCTTACTCAGGCGGTGCATAATAGTCTATGCTAAAGGCTGTTTAAGGACAGTTTCACAATAAGGTCTTAAGACTTTGCTCAGATTAAGAACGTATTTCTTGCTGCCGGGCCGGGTCCATACCTGTAAACTAGCCGGTGATTACCAAAAAACAAGGACTCCACAGGTGGGAAGGAAAACAACTCAGACGAAAAGCCGCCGGATTGTTTTTAGACAAGGTTCCACGCGTTAGACATATCATGATCTATCTATCTCTAGCAGATCATCTAGGTGATAACCTGGTGTTATGAGGCGTTGTGCAGGATGTGTTTAGTACAAACCCAACCCAGGAAATATGCGCTCCTAGATCATGAAGGTTATACGGCTCCTACCCTGCAGTATGAGCTACATATTCTACAGACCATACAGATCATACAGATCATCTTCCTGAAAGATCTAGATAATCAAGAGATAATCGATTATCTGTCCGGTGTATGTAAGGTTCACGAGTCTCGGGCGACGGTTAAGGTGGGGGGCCTAGGGATAGCGGTAGGGTTAGAGATTTCGACTGCTTTCAAACACCGTTCTCGTACCAATAGAACCCTACGCGGGCCACACAATATTTAGCGTTTCCCGTTTTTTTTTTGCGGCGAAAATTGCGGCAAAAATAACAATAACTTGAAACCAAAGCGCGCCAAAGCGTCTCTCCCGTTCGGGTCTTGCAACAACACACGCGCGATTGAAATATCGCACGCAGCTTGCAAAAATAACGAAATTATTTTTGACAAAACCCACGATCTTAGGGCCCATCTAACGAAGACAGCAAAAATTCAATTCGGAAAATAAAATCCTATTTGAATGTGATTTCGCAAAAAAAAAGTTGTTTGCGTCCTATGGGGAATAGTGAATTGCTCGTTCAAATATTTATGAAATCGAAAAAACGCAGCATGCGTCACAGCGCCCAGGTGAAAAAAATCGACGATAGGAGACGAGAGGGAAAGCATGCGTCGACGCGTGCGCGCCGCCGCCAGCATACTTTTGCTTTTGACCGCCCAGGCTAGGAAGCTATCGCTCTCAGGGTCTCCTGGGTGGGCGTAGGGATCCCTGGAACGCCACGGGCGAGACAGGGGCGGCGATGGTGTTATCGAAGTCTTGAGCGTATCATGCTGTTTTTGGGTCGATCGCTCGGTTTTTGATCGGGTTGGAGCATCGAGCTGGTTGAAAAGTTGGGATTGCGACCGCCATGATTGGTTTTGAGGCGCCACCGCCGGGGTACGCTGTGCTATGGTCTATAGGCGTGGGCGCGGCTGTTGTCCCGGTGGCCTCGGGTTGTGGTTCACGTGTTGTCGCCTCGGTCGTGGTCATCGATGCCACCAAGAAATGACCAGATTGTACTGGGGGCGTTTGCCCACCGTGGACATGCCGGTCCAAGTCGGGCCAACTCCTCAATTTGATTTGAATTCTTTGGAAAAGAAGGTCCTGGGACCTTCTTGGTTGTTTCGTCCAATTCAAATTGATTAGACCCCAAGATCCTAATCTTTGATGCTGGTGCGTGTGTCGACCAATGAAAAGCGTATTTGAATTTTATTTTTTCCAAATTGAATTTATTTCATACTCGTTAAAACGGGCCCTTATAAGCTGAGGTGTCTGTTCACTTTTACTGAAACCGTTTTTTTCGCGCGAGAAGGGTGTTGGACAGATCACGATTTATCTATCTATCTACTGTAGATTATCTAGATCATAAACTGCCGTTGTGAAGTGCCGTGCAGGATTTGTGCAGTACAAACCCAACACATGAAACATATCCTAGACCATGCAGGTTATAGGGCTCCCACCCGGCAACCTCATGAGCCAGATCATACAGATCATACAGATCATGCGGATCAGGGGATATATCTGCCCTGAAAGGTCTACTGCTTATAGATCATGAAGTGGGAATCGATGATGTGTCTGAGGCGAGGAAATTTTCAACCGAGTCCAGCCCCTTGTCGTCGACGAAAGACAGGACTCCACTCTCTCCTCGATGGAAAACCTAGCTTACTATCTGGGCGAGCGTCGCCTCTGGCCAGGCAGCATCTCGTGTAATACCATCTTTTTTCGCGACGGTCTCGATTTGCCGCAACGCAGACCTCCACCCCCAGACGAGTCCGCAGGTGCTTCGTAAGTGCTATACACATACAGAGAGAGCCACATGCACATATCTGGTATTATGTAATACGTACTATTAACAGTGGTACCCCGAACCATGCCAGGGCGGGGCCGGTACAATCGGGGACAAAAACAAAAATACCGAATAATAACTGGGCCACGATCCACACCCTATGATATAACGCAAAATGCGCTGATCAGGCAAGTTGACACACGCAGTCGATCACGTACCAACCGACCCACCGACACCCGCCCACCCACACCTACCCACCCACTCACGTACTCACCCACACCCACTCACTCACACCCACCCACCCAAACACCGACCCACCCACCGAACCACGTACGTACGTACGCGTACGCACCAACCGATTGACACACGCACCAACCGATCCACCCACCACCCACAACAACAGTAGTGTGGAATCCGCATACAGCAGTACCAGTATGTACAGCAATAATAGTAGTAGTAGTAGCAGTAGTGGCAGTAGGAGTAGTAGTAGTAGTAGTAGTAGGGGTGGTGGTGGTGGTGGTGGTAGTAGCAATAGTAGTATATAACCCATGTACAGCAGCAACAGCAACAGCAGCAGCAGCAACAGCAGCATACTATAAATGAAATACGAGTACGTACGTAACATACGTAAAGCGGACAAAAAAAAACGCCGGCATGGATGCGCAGCCCTTGTACGTACAGCAGTGGCCCTTTTTTTTTCGGTCGATTTTATTACGAAACCGGCGTAGTCGTGAAGATTCGAAACGACATCATCACTACCGAAGCGCATTAAATAGTAAGGAGTTTAACAGTACCGAGGTGAGCATATTCATACATGAATGTGTAACACTTCGTAAGCAGTACTCGGGTACGACGAGTATATAACTCGTATGCTATGGGCGCGATCCGAGATCGAGTGTATATATATTCTGTAGCACGCCGAGTTTTCGTCGGTAGAAAAAAAGGAGATCGGTTCTGGGTCCTAAAATGGCTGTAGACACCGATTCCGTCATGTAGATTTTCAAACAAAAAGTTTCAAGGCCATTTTTTGGCCAAAACGTACTTCGCGGAGCCGATTTCACCCCGACCACCGCCGATTCAAACATTCTACATCGCATAAATCGAGTCGGCTGGGTCGAATTAGATACATACAAAGTACATCACTTGCGTGGCTGTACGACACGAATTCAGCGTGCCACAGCTGTTTTCTGGTTCCTGGGCCTTTGTGGACAAAAATGTGTTTCGGGCCGGATTGGTAGTGTTGCGGAACTGGCGAAGCTCTGAAAAGTTGGTCATAGACGCTTCTAGGTGTGGGGATGCGATTTCGCTGGTCAGGTTGTGCGCCCGGTAACGGGAAGGTGGTGTTTGGGGGTGTTTCTTGGCCAAAATGGCCCTCAAATTGCCCTCAAATGGCCCAAAAAACATATTTTCAACCATGGAAAGAGAATAATAACGTATAAAAATCCGAAATAATATGGTTTATGCATCCCCTGTTTTGCTTTTCCTATACATTAAATCATATAAAACATACAGATTGGCTGAAACTCGACCTTCCCGCCCCCAAGCACACAATCTCACAAGCGGAATCGGCTCTACACCCCCAGAAATGACTATGACTGATTTTTCGGACCTTAGACAGTTCGGCAACACCACGAACTGGAAATCACTACACTCAATCTCGGATCGCGCCTATGATAGGATCGAGCAGCATCTAACTATACGACGTACGTACATATATATATATACGTACATACTACAGATCATACAGATAGTACGTGGTCCATAAAGATCCGGGTTCGTCAACATAAAAAAAACGGAGAATCTTTGATTATGCATGTACCTGGTAGAGCAGCAGCTGCGTGTAAAAAAAAAAGAGCGTGTGTGTTTTGTATGTGCGCTTTCCATATTCTTGGTAAACGTTGCTGCAGCGCCCACCGCCCGCATGTCCACGCCCGCGAGCGCCCGCGAGGCCCTGCCCGGTACTGCAGTATATCTAGGCACACACCGACCACTATCATACTGCTGAATACCACACACGTATGGATACTGTACAGATATCATCGCATATTAAAAAATTACCTTGTATATGATACTTTGTTACTGCTTGAAGCGGTACTGGTACTCGTACATATAATACGTACGTGTATATCCGCAGTAAAAGGAGCCGGTACGATAAAATTCCGGGTTGGTCGTCTACATAAAAAAAACGGAATCTTGAATAATGCGGTTTGCGTGTAGAACAAAAAAGCATGTACTGGTTGGTATGGTATGTGCACGTGACAAAAAGGGCATGGAATCCTGGAAAAATCGCAGCCCCGTGAGACATGAGTTGGGCACGGCCGAGACCGCCCTTGGCAGAGTAGGCAGAGCAGGGGTCGGCGAGCACGATGAGGGAGTTGCGCGTCGCCGGGTGGACGTCATCGCCAGTTATCGCGAAAAGGGCAAAAATCTACGTCTAAGAAAAGCTGTCGAGCTCTCTCCGAGCAGCAGCTGCAATTTTGTACATGTACAAGGGCTCCGCATGGGTGCCGGCATTCGCCGGCACCCATGCTTCGGATAGGATATACCTGGAACATTACTGCTGTAGTTATTTGGTACCATCCTTGCTATTTACGACAGTGTGATGGCGCTCGCTCGCATTTCGATACCTGCCGCCCACGTGCAGAATCAAGGCAATGCCAAGGGTTGCAGGGAGAAGGGAATATTCAGTTCGCAACCTCATTTCTCAGTCTCAACAGTCAGTCTCAGAAAGGCAATCAGTCGCATTCGGTGTTCCCTGGATAGTCTCAGTCCTCAGGATAGTTTGTGAGATTTACGACAACAACAATCTGATGGCGCTCGCTCGTGTTTTGACATCTGACACATACTACGTGCAGAACCAAGGCAATGCCAGGTGTTATTGCAGGAAGAAGGAAACGCTACTACTGCTGTAATTGCTGATACTCAGTTCGCAACTTCATTCTCAGTCTCTGTCAGAAATGCACCAGTCGAGGTCCCGGTGGCGGGCTCGGTTTCAGTTTTGGCACGTGCGGCAAAAACACTCCGTGCCGAGCAAGCGGTTCCGCATGGATATGCGAAGTCGAGGCAACGGGGGGGAAATCTCAATTATTCTCTGACTCTCGTGTGTCTGAGCAGACTCGTATCTAGCACTGTACACTACAACAAACAGTAGTACTGCTGTACAGCAGTACGTACTACACAACAGCACTCAGCAATACTATACACACCAGCTACTCGCTACGTCGTACATACAGTACTCGTACCTGGTACTACTCTTACGTACTGCTGTTTGTTCTTGTACGTATTACAGCAGTACGTACTACACAACAGCACTCAGCAATACTATACACACCAGCTACTCGCTACGTCGTACATACAGTACTCGTACCTGGTACTACTCTTACGTACTGCTGTTTGTTCTTGTACGTATTACAGCCAGGCACAGCAGTAATATCTCTACGCTGAAAAATAAGCTACAGTACTCTGTTGTACTGAATCCACCCGAAAAAAAAACAGCCGAGTTTTCATTCATCCGTGGATCTTTGAGTTTTTAATTGAGGCGAGATATTTTGAGTTGAGACTCGCACCACAAATATCTCTCTCAGCAGCAACAGCACCACGCATATCATCCTCAGCGGCCAGTAGAGCCGAGATATCTCCTCAAGATCCACGCACTTCGAGGTCGCTGCGCTCGGCGGCGGCGCTTGACTCGAGAGTGCGCGCGGGCGGAAAGTCACGGGCGGAGGCTGAGGGGGGCGACCCTCGAGAAGAGTGGGCGAGAAAGCCAACGCGAGGCCTTCAAAACGGGTCCCGAGTGCGAGTCCGGTCTAAAGCGAAGTCAGAGCCGAACAGGTCCAAGATCACCTGAGTGGTCAATGCTCATTTTATTTATATCTATTTATAAAGGTCGTTTATTACGACCGTAAAATAACATTCAAGCGGTGCTTATTTTTCGGAACACACACCAATTTTTTTAATCAGAGAGTGACAGCAAGGCGGTTCGAACACCATCATGCTCGAGCGGGCGAACGAGGGCCACGGTGAGCACCGGGCTTCACGCGATGCGGGCCACGGGGCTCACTGGGGCAGAGAGGTAGTAAAGCTCCACCCGGGCCGAATCGATGACGAGGTGATCGCGGGGTGGCTGGAAACGTCGAGGGTGGCAGAACGCGACAGCAGTCGTTTTAACTTTTTTGTTTTTTGAGCGGCGCGATCGCGATACGAGTACGAGTTCGTATGTCATTCGAAGCGCTACTGCTGTTACTGCTGTTGTTGCTTGCCGTTTTTGTTCGAGCACGAATACGAGTTCGAGTATAAATACGAGTACGAGTACGAGTCGAGTACGAGTCGAGTACGAGTACGAGTACGAGTACGTATGTATCATACGTCTTTCTCAGTTTTGTGGATTTTTTTGTTTTGCATTCTTCACAACTTGGCGACCGTGCTGGTGTTGTGCGTTTTCTCTTTCATACAATAAAGTATACCAGGTATACTCGTACAAAGTACGAAGTACTTCTTACTCGTAATATTAACAGTGTTGTTGTACTACCACACATACTCACGAAACATGCACAACTCACACACCCACAGCAGACAGCGCAGCGCCGTGCCGTGAGCCGTGTTGCTGTGCTTTCTCTTTCGAACGTACAGCTTTGTCGTCCTGGAGCATGGAGCTATGTTGTGCACCCCGAGCATGTTTTGCATGCATGTCAAGTCCGCCGTTTCTTTGCTGCACCATGAACCTCTTGGCATTTTCAAGTCGCGTTGCCTGCACTACATCATGGGGGCCTCTTCTGTACCCCTTTCCTTGCGCGAGCGTAGCGGGCGGCGTCAGCCGCCCGCGAAGCGGAGCCCTTGTAAGCACATACATATACTCAAATACAAACAGTTCGGAAGAGGTATTCTGCCGCCCGGGACATACACACACGCGGGTTTACGAAATACTAAGTGACCCGCGTTTACGACATAATAACTCGTATCGTAGTATGATGGAGGTGCCACACACAGCACCGGATGAAGACCGCTGCAGACTGCGCCGCAAACGTAGTGCCGGCGAAAACTTGTTTGGCACATAGACTTACTTACTTACAACGTTCCCCTCCGGGACGTGCCTAGGGGAGTGGCGCAAGGACAAATCGAGAATCTACTATTAATACAACAACATGCGATATTGTATCATACGCATATCATATTGTATACTGGTATTGCATAAATACGACGTTATGAAATATCTGCGTATTACTGCTGTACAAATATCATTTAAAAAACTGCACCTGCATTTTTGGGGATAAAACATACTCGGAAATATGATGGAACCATTACTACTATTGACTCGATCGTTCTCAGAGATTTTTGTTAATGACGCCGCCAAACATTTTATTATGGGCAGCGGCCAAAAAAAGGTATACCTGGTCCATTTGCGGCCAAAAACAGATCATACTTAATATCAAGTAAAAAACGCACTCCACGTGCCCTGCCATTGGTCCAAACCTCGTTGTACCTGTTTTTGCCTCTTTAACACCCAGGTATACCTGATTTTGTCTACTCTGCTTGACTTTCACCTTTTTTGTCGTTTTTAAGCCAATCAGAGGCCCTTCATAGTTCCACCCTATGCCCCCTATACAAATGCCGACGTACGCGGAGACCCCCTCCTCCCTTCGCACCTCGCACCACACGCCACTCGAGCGACACACATATCTGCCTGCACGCCTCCGCCCAAATAATACGAGATAGACGGCTTCCCTTCGGGATTGTGGTTGACTTG
>MEHQ01004117.1:8013-31988 GCA_008828725.1 Saccharina japonica
CTCCCCCCCCCCCCCCCCTCAACCGCCACAACAACAACCGCCACCACTACCCCCGCCCCCATCCCGTCCCCGCTCCTACTACCGCCACCACCACCGCCACCAACACCCACCTGATATGGCTCTCCGCTCGGCTGGCCTTGCCCTCCCCCAGCGTGTTGATGGTGTAGCCCGTTTTCATCGCCGCAGACTGCAGGCGCTTCTGTTTCTCGGCCGCCATCTGCCGCCTAGTCGTCCGCTCCAGGATGTGGGTCTGAACCGTCGGTCGGTACGTTGGTTGGTCGGTCGGTACGTTGATCGGTCGGTCGGTCAGTAGTTAATCAGCCAATCAGATTCGTCCGTCAGTCAGGCAGTCAGTCAGTCAGTCAGTCAGTCAGTCAGTCAGTCAGTCAGTCAGTCAGTCAAGTCAGTCCGGCAATCAGTGAGCCAAGCCAGTCCCGTATGCCAGTCCAGTCGGTGGCGAAACCATAGTCAGTCCATTAATCGGTCAGTAAATTCCATCCATTATAAAGTCGATTAGTCGGTCGGTCCGTCCGTCCGTCCGATCGGCGGAAAAACCGTTCCGTCGGTCAGAAAATTAATCCGTCCGTCAGTCCACCCATCCATCGGTCGACCGGTCGTTCAGTCAATCAAATCAGTGAGCCCATCCATCAGTCCGTCAGCCAGTCAGTCAGTCAGACATTCAGTCAGCCAGTCAGTCAGTCAGTCCGTCCGTCCGCCCGCCCGTCAGTTAGTCAGTCCATCCGTTCGTCGGTCGGCCCGTTGTTCAGTTAGTCGAATCAGTGCGCCCATCCATCAGTCAGTCAAGTCAGGCAGTCAGATTATCCGTCGGTCGGTCAATCCGTCCGTCAGTCAAGCAGTTCATTCGTAGGTTAGTCCGCCCGTCGTTCAGTCAAGTCAAATCGGTAAGCCCGTCCGTCATTCAGTCAGTCAAGCCAGTCAGACAGTCAACCACGCAGTCAGTCAGTCAGTCAGGTAGTCAGGCAGTCAGTCAGTCAGTCAAGTCAGCCCGTCAGACAGACAATCATTCCGTCGGAGAGTCACCAAAACTGACTCAAGTCAAGTCCACCCGCCAATCACGGCCAAGCCATTAAGAAGCCAAGCAAGTCAATCAGTCAGTCGGCCAGCCAGCCAGTCAAGCACAAGCACAAGAACAACAACAAAAAGCAACAACAAAACTCAGAAACAACGAAGCAAAAAACGAAATGAAACTAGGACAAAAAACAAAAAACATAAAACACCAACACCACCAACACGTAAAAACACTCACGTTTTCCTGCTGCGCCTCGGTCTGCAGCACCTTCAGCATCGGCCGGGGCGTGTGGAGGGCGCCGAACAGCATGTCGGGGTCATCGAGGTACACGGGGAGTCGCGGCCTCCGGAGCTTCTGGGAGTCGTCTAGCAGCACCTCCGCCTCCCACCCCCCATTGTCCACCTGAAACGAACACCGCAACAGCAGCAGCGGCGGCGGCGGTGGCGGCAGCACAGAAGATAATAAGAAGAATTGAGGCGCAACGCAACACAACAAAACGAACAAGAGACCAGCAAACCATACCGCGCGACCGACAACGACAACGACCAAAGCATACCAACCAACCGACCGACCAACAACGACAACGACCAAAACATACAGACCGACCGACAACGACAACGACCAAAACATACCAAACGGCCGACAACGACAGCAAGCAAAACATACAGACCGACAACGACAACGACCAACACACACCGGCCGACCAACCAACAACGACAACGACCAAAACATACAGACCGACCAACCAACAACGGCAACGACCAAAATACACCAACCGACAACAATGATAACAACAACAACAACAACAACAACCGGCAGTGCTCAATATACACGACTTGGTCAAGCTTCGAAAAAATGGTTGATAGTTGCACACGATTGGCAATCATCCCTCCTTCCATCTTTCATTCCGACAAGTTTTCCACCAAGCAAGGCAGTCGGGGCTGGGGATAAAAAGCTTCGTACCACTCCGGCCGATAAAACAATCACCATTTGGAATCTGACGTGAGTACTAAACGGTCCTTATATTTCCGGCCAGGAGTGGTCCCTCTATAGTGCCGGTATGCGCCAGCCAAAACAAAACGGCACTATGGCGGCAACCGGCAATAATTACGCCGCACACTACCACACTGGTGAATCCCACCTGTACCAACAAAATTCCACAGGCACTATAGCGGGCAACCGGCACTATAGAGGGACCACTACTGCTGTAGCGTACCAGGTATAGGGTTTAGGGCCTAACCCTTCAAGTAGTGCACTGTACAGAAACCTAAATCTGACTCGAATTCCAAGTGTTTTGTTGTTGATCGATAGCCGAACCAAGCAATACAGAAATACTTTGTTTTTTAAAAGGAAACATCTTGGGACAGATAATCGATTATCACTTCATGATCTATAAGCAGTAGACCTTTCGAGGAAGGTATGTTCCTGATCTGTGTGATCTGTACGATCTGTATGATCTATAGCTCATGCTGTCGGGTGAGAGCCGTACAATCTGGACGATCTATTAGTGGGGACCATAGTAAATGCTAGTAAATAGGACCTACGGTATACACTAAAACCTATACACTGACGTAGTTTTACTAACATTATTTGGTCCTATTTACTACGTTCACCCGTAATAGGACATGTTTCCCGGGTTGGAGCTGTACAATACAGCTCCTGCGCACCACCTCATAGTGGCAAGTTAGGATCTAAACTATCTGAAGATGATCTGTAGATGATCTATCTGTCCAACGTGTGAAAAAAAATGACAATTGTAACGACAACGTCAGCAACAAACCACAAACCACAAACCACACCACCACCACCATCACCATCACCATCACCACCACCCACCATCCGCCTGCCCCATAGTATATGGGACAAAAACAAGTATATATGAATGAGCGCCCAAACGCTGCAGGTGCCTGTATTACTATTCATAGTAGGAACGGTGGTCCGTCTCGAAAGGGATGCGTGGTCAATGACCGAATGACCAAGGCAAGCAACAAATGAGTACCTCCCCCCTCTCCGCTCGACCGCCACCACCACCACCACCACCACCACCAGCGGTAACCGAAGGAATACCTGCGGGTTGAGGACGGAGGGGGGGTCCACCCACTGGGCCCCCTCCTGAGCCGGAAAGACCCCCGGTTTGCCCGCCCCGACTGTATCAAGACCTCCAGTCGCCGCCGCCGCTCCCGCTGCCGCCGCTGCTGCTGCTGCTGCCGCTGCGGCTGTTGACGCTGGGGTTCCGTGCTGTGGGCAGAAAGGTCGAGGGAGAAAGAGGAGGGGTGGGGAGGGAGGGGAGGGGGGGGGACGGCGCGGTTAATCGGGGAACGCACAACTCAGTTCGGTTGGCCGGGAAGCCCATGTAAGAAGGGAGCCGTTACTGGTGTTAGGCCGCCGTGGGGGGGGCGGAATGAGTGGCTGGGGGGTGGTAGCGTGGGTGGGACGGGCGGGGCGGCGGCGGTTAGGCGGGGAAATAAATGAAATTCCAAGCTCAAATGCTCTTTTCGGAGCCGTCAACCGTTTCGACTCGTTTCCTTTCTTTGAAGTCCCAAAAGTCACTTCGTACTACTCGTACCACTACCGTTGCCACTACGTACCGTTACCACTACGTACCGTTACCACTACGTACCGTTACCGTTTCCATTACCGCTACAGTTACCGTACAGTTACCGTTACCGCTACCGAGACCGCTACCGTTACACCACTACCGATACCGTAACCGCTACCGCCACCGACACTAGTTGCCGCTACCAAAACCCGTTACCGTTACCGCAGCCGTAATCGTACTCTACGCGTGCTGCGATAGGGGCAGCACTTTTTGGCCGAAGTGTTTCTGACCGACCGGGCTCCTTAATTAAGGATGTACCTGGCCAATATCGGTGGAATGACATTTCACTTTTGCAGCATTTTTCGTTGTGTGCCTAGGCAATCGGATCAAAACAAAAAAGATCGTTCACTGGGTCGTACTGTCATTTTCTCTGTCAAGGTCAGCTGTTGGGCGAGGTATAGTGCTCCTCCTCCTCCTCCTCCAGTGAGCAGCCTCAGAACAATTACGTGCTCGCGCCCCTCTAACGTAGCATGCATCAGCCGTTACGGTTACCGTTACGGTTACCGTTACCGTTACCGTAACCGACACTGTTGCCGTTACCGTTACCATTACCGTTACCGTTAACGTTACCGTTACGGTTACTCCTACCGTAACCGACACTGTTACCGTTACGGTTACGGTTACCGTCACCGTAACTGACACTATTACCGTTACCGCCACGGTTACCGCAACGGTTACCGCGACCGTAACACCCATAACACCCGTAATCGTTACCCGTTACGCTTCCCCCTGCCCACCTTTCTGGGCCCCGCAGACTTCTTCTGTCGCCGGTGGGGACGATCGTCGTCATAAACCGTCGTCGTCGTCGTCGTCGTCGTCGTTACCAACAATGCACGTGTGCAGAGAGTCCAATTGCGTTTTCGGCAAAAAAAAAAAAAAAACGGGGAAGTCGCCAGGTCGTCCAAAAGGGTCAACAAGCCAAGCGAGCGCGCGGTGGCAGCGGAAGCAGCGGGGTGGGGGTGGGATTGGGGGTGAGCTTGGGAATGGGGGTAGTGGCAACAAACGTTGGCAAGGATAAAAAAACCCGAGAAGGTCGGCAAGAAAGGGACAGACGGAAGTCCAGCCTAGGCCAGACCTGGCTAGCATGGAAATTATAAGCCAGGCTAGGCAAGGACATTATAGGCCAGGCTAGGGAAGGCAATTGTAGGCCAGGCTAGGCTAGGCTGGGCTGGGGCGGGGTGAGCCGAGCTCGACAAGGCCGAGCCACGTCGTAGTAGGCGAAAAAGAAAAACCCAGCTAAAATCAAGCAAGGACAAAAAACGAAAAACAAAACAAAAAACAGCGGGGTCAGGAAGGGACCGGGAACAAATCGCACCAAAAGCCGGCACACGCGCGCGCGCGCAAACAAAACAACAACCAGAACGGCTTCCACCACTTTCAAGGAACGCGTTGAGAGCGCTGTAAATGGAAGGGCAGCCTCCTCCTCCTCCTCCTCCTCCTCCATCTCCTTCCCCTCCCTCTCCTCTCCCACCCTCCCCTCCTCTCCACCCGAGCAGGAGGAAAAATAAAATCGACCACGCGAGGACGACGTACATGACTGGAACGAATAAAAATAAATCGGCACGCCTTCTTTCCGCCTACGGTGAGAAGATGCGATGCGAAACGATCAAAACCACCGCAGCGGCGGACACCAGCGAAGGCTGCCCCCTACCCCCCTCTAATGCAATACCTGGTACATGGACACAACTTAATGAGCGCCCAACTGTTAGGAGGTGTCTCTATTAGGAGTAGGAACGGTGCTCCGTCTCGAAATGGGGTTAGCGTGGTCTATGGAGTCCTGGTGCCTTCGTCATCAGGGGCTGAGAAAACGGCAGTGAGTTACCGTGACATCATCGACAGCAAAACACCAACACCAACACCAACGCAGCCCACCACCACTACCAACACCAACACAACCATCACCACCACCACCAACACCAACACCAACACCAACAATACCAACAACACCACCAACACCACCAACACCACCATCACCACCAACACCAACAGTACCACCACCACCACCACCACTACCAACGCCACCACCACCACCACTACCAACGCCACCACCACCACCGCCACCGACTCCATCACCAGCACTAGCACCAGTATAATCACCCCCACCACCACCACCACCAACAACAACAACAACAATTCTCACTTCCGTCCCGCCGCCGCCGCCAACGCCGCCGCTACCGCCACCATTAACCCCTCCTGGTGTTTCTCGCGGAGGGCCCTTCTCCTTGCCCCCTTCCTTCCTGTCGGGGTGCTTCCCCGCCTTTCCCTTCGCCCCCTCTCCCCTGCCAACACGCCCCGCCTCATCTTCGTCGGGTGAAACAGACATCACTGACGCTAGGGAGGGAGACCTCGGCTTGGCCGGACTGCCTTCCTTCCCCTGCCTGGATGAAATAATTAAAAAAAAAACGGAAAAGCGAAAAAACGAACACGAAAAAGAAAAAAATTAACATGAGAATGGAATAGGGAAAAAGGAAAAGTGAAGGGAGGTGGGAGAAAGGAGAAGAGAGAAGGGAGGGAGGGAGGGAGGGTAAAAAACGGAAAGAGAAAGGAGAAAGGATAAAAGGAAAATGCTTTAAAAAAAGAAAAAAAAGAACACGGAAAACAGAACGCGAAACGAAAACAGGAAGAAGAAAAACACGAAAACCAAAGCAGCGAACACATTTACAAGAAATGGAGACGAAAATACACACAAAAGCACGAGAATGTAACGCAAATGACAACATTTAAAAAAAAACACGGGCAAGGCTACCACCACCACTACCAACACCAACACCGCCACCAACTTCGACACTAATTAGCACCACAACAAAAAAACGTGGTGCTGTCATAGCCCCCGTCCGACTGCGCCCACATTCCAGGGGCAGCCCGCCCAGACCCAGACTTGAACAACGCTACACTTGTAACAGGGACACCTTAACATGCGCGGCCAGCCCCCGAGTGGCACGCCTCCCCCGTCCCGGGCGGGAGGGCGGGTGACAAAAATACAAAATATCACGCTAAAAAAACAACCCACAGCCCCTCACCGTCGAATGGACCGGCCGCCGCCGCTGTCACCACCCCCGCCGCCGCCGCCGCCGTCGCTGGAGCTAGAGTCCCCCAAGCAGACCGCAGCCTCCCACTCTCCCTGGGATACGGGCATGAACTCCGCCCTTAAGCCTAGCTGTGCCACCGCCCCCCCCCATTAAACCTTCCTTTCTACCCGTCGACATCCAGCACACCCAGTGTCCGTGCCGATTCTTCATCCTAAAAAGGTACCAGTTCTGTGGTCACAAAACTACGACACAGAGATACTACACTCAGTGCAGTAAGCAGAGCAGACAATGCAACGCCATATACGACAGGCAAGACCTACCCTGCTAGCAATCCAGGTGCATGCAAGAGAAAAAAAGAGAAAAAAGAAAAAAGCGAAAAGAAAAAATAATAAAAAGTAAATATACTGAAGCAAATCAATAATCCTAGGTGTAATCAGCCCCCGACGCAGAATGATACGAGTACGTACGTTCCACTCTCGTTGCGACGATAACAACAGCAACAACACCAGAAACAACACAGCAACAACAGCCTGCCGGTGTACACGTACGAGTTCCAACAAGCTCTCTCCATCGATCTTTCTAACCTCTGTGAGGCGCTTCTTCTGCGTGCGCACCGCCGTGCTTCGTTCGGCGGCGGGATTGACATTTTTGCAAATGTTATTGCTCGTGATTGGTCTACGTCACGATTTTTACGATTTTTTTTGTGCTGTGATCGGTCTAAATCACGATTTTCCAGGCCCCACCACTACGAAATTGCCTAACAAAAGGACCCGAGACCCCCCCCCCCCCGCCCTGCCCTCCCTGCTAAGGAAACCCGGCGCCAATAATTTCATCAACATCGTCGGTGACAACAACAACAATACCAACACCAGCAACAACAACAACAGCAACAACTTTTGCAACAACATCAGCACAACAGTCACAACAACTTTGTTCAAATCCTGATTTTCGATTTTCCCGAACCGTCCGTCAATCACCACAGATCGTGCCTGCGGCACACACAGCCTACCGCCGAAGCTGCGACCGATATACCCTGATTGATGGACATATAGCCCCATACTTCCCGGGGTTTTCCCTTCTCGGCTTCCGCGAACAACAGTGGGCATTTTCTACCCCCCAGCCCCCCCCCGCCCATGCCATTTACGAACGCTTGTGTATTGCGTATTGCGAGAATCGCCACAACAAGCTCCTAACGCCCCGGCGGCGAGCACAGCGGTTTTGGTGAGCCACACCGAGGTTACTCTGTAGTCATGGTGCGGTCATCAAGCAACGACGACAACACTCCTTTCCCTGATATACACTGCACCACTCACTCTGAACAAAAATTTAAGGATCGTTCAGACATAAATATGAAGACTTAAATGATCCTTACGTTTCCGTCCGGATACTGCTGCTGTAACCGCTGCAAACTGTAACTGTCACACAGTCAGCGCCGCCCCCGTTGCCTGTGGCACACCGTGGACAACACAATAACCTCGACCTTGCCGTGTCGCGCCTTGACATGGTAGTAAGGTATTATACCGCCGTACGACAGAATTATTGTGTCGGTTCGGAGAGCAAAAGGTGGAATTTGGTGGACAAAACTGGTAGTCTCGGCCACAGATAAAATATTTTCCTCACCCCCCCCCCTTGCTACCAAACTCTTCACACTCGGAAGGCGCACACTCTGAAGGCGGTATAAAAAAGGCCCGCGGTATATATGTACGACAGAGTGTACCCCGGAGTATACATTAACTACATAGAGTATTGATGGTCTAGACTGATACTCGTACTGTACACTACTACAGTAGTAAGTGCATATAAGAGCGGCGGCGGCGGGCGAGCGGCGGCGGCGGGCGAGCGGTGGCGGGGTCGAGCGGCCTACACGGCGGCGGGCGATCGACGAAGGTGGCGCAAGGCCACCACGAGCGAACGGTCGACGGCCGAGCGCGCGAGCGAACGGACGATCGGCGTTGACTGATACTCGTACTGAGCACTAAACTGTAAATATATGTACTCGTATTGTATGCGGGTGAGACTGAGTGGGTGGTTCCTTGGAGTAGTTACGTATCTATGTAATGCACCTCTCTCCGCTGTACGCTACCTCTGGTACGTAGCAGCATATATATATATGGTGATGGTGGTGGTGGTGGTGGCGATGGTGGGGGCGGTTTGGTGGTAGCCAGAAGGTTGTGTCGTTGGTATAGCGTCTTTTCGCCCAGACGCTCTCCCTCTACTGATGCTGTAAGTTCTGCTGCTGACCCGGACAGCAGTATATATTTGTGAATCAATTTCACAACGCTGTGAATTTATACCTACTAGTGTAGGCATGATACCCCCCTGTCTCCCGTCGTTCGCCCCAAAGATAACCACCACCTTGTTATGGTAGCTGCTGTGAGCTGTGACAGATGATTAGAGCATACGAGGGGAGCGCATTTGACGCTGGAAAGGGCCAAAAGCCAGAAGGTTCAAATTCAAAAGTTCAAAGTTTCCAATCACGGACAGATCATCAACTCCCACTTGATGATCTAGATATTTCAGGGCAGACATATCTGTGACCTGTATGATCTAGCTCACGTTACCGGCCGGGGGGCACATACTCCGCACGATCTAGCACATACTCCCTGGGCTGATTATGTACTCTACAGACCCTGCACAGCACCTCAGAACGGCAGGTTAGGATCTGGATGATCTAGATCATGATCTGTGAAAAATCCCAACAAGTTCCCATGCAACTAATCCCGCAAAATATTTACGAACTCCCTGTAAAAACGAACACCTTGTTTGTCCTTTTGGCTAATAAGGAAGGCACGGAGAACGTCACGTGTCGCCCGGCACATGGGGATATTCCTGCCAGGAGCAACATGACTGTTAAATATGAGCCTCAGCCGATGGAGATCGATGCAGGAGGCCCTCAAGAAAACGCTACAGCTTCTGTCAACGGGGTGAGAGTGTAGTGCACTTTTGTGTCCGACTTTTCTTCACGAGTCTCCTGGGTGTCTGTCCAACACTGAGTTCTCGTGCTGGGCTAGAGACCCTTGCAGTCCCCAGTCCAGTCCTGTGGCGACAGCGTGATGCGCGCAGCAGTTCGTTTTACCGCTGCCCATCTCGGGTGGGGCTGCTACTGCTGCGAGGAGTCCGCATGGTGACATGATGGTGTGCAGTCCATGACACTCACAATTGAACGACAAACTCCAGCTCTGCTTGAACATAACTCGTACTGCTTGCTCCTGATGTGCGGAAAGGACAAGGTTACCGATATAGCTCGTCGTGCCCGTAGAGCGTGTTCTCGTACACTCGGACTCGTATTATACTCGTACGTCGTAGAGCCGACGAGACGTAAGACCTCGCAGGGATCTGTGAAGCATCACACAGCTGTACTTGTGAGTCTACGTACGTAGAATCTACAGGTATACTTCATCTCCTCTCCGTACGATAGCGCACAGCAACCCGGCTATGACGCGGCACCCAAGCATGGCACAGCAGTAGTCATGCCATGACAACCACGACAGTACTCGTATGTACGACCTACTTAAGGTAGATCGACCTGACGACCTGGTCCCTACCAGGTACCAATACGATGTACCGTGGGGCATGTACCAGGTACCTGGTATGATATAACGACAAGGTACGAGTATAAGGTGTGCATGTCTAATATACGTACCAGCGCAACCGGTAACTCCTTGTGCCGTACGTAGGCAGCGAGTGGCTCGCAAACAGCTGTTTGTACACCTGGTACACATGAGTCATTTCAGCTCCCCGTACCCTTGGGACTTGGGACAAGCTTACGTATTGCAGTAGGACCCAGTCATTTCAGCTCCGAGTATGTATGTACCCTCTCGGGAGATGCGATAACGCAGTCATTTTGAGCTCCTAGGAGCCTTGGGACAAGCGGGGACTCGGTCGTTTGTCATTCCAGGTCCTCATACCCTCGGGACGTGGGACTGGGTCCTCCCAAATGGCTGGGACTGGCGAGGCATTGACTGGGCCCAGAGGACCGGGGGGCTGGTATATGTATACCCTGAGGATGACCCTTGTAATAACAGGCATTAAATAGACGGGCGTACTGCCTGCTGCTCCACGTGAAACATCATTTGCCGACGAAGAAGCCAACGACTACGACGTATGGTGGTTTTGTTGCCACAGCAGAGCTTGTATCTCTCGGTATCGTAAGATGAAGAATCGGCACGGACACTGGGTGTGCTGGATGTCGATGGGTAGGCATATATAGGAATAGCGGTTTGATGTTCTAGAACACACGCTCACCAATACGGGGTAACATACAGTAGTAGTAATCAGAACCAAATATGGTTTGTAAACATAAGGGGGATACGTGGGTTTTGGGTTCCTTGGTGGGTTCTCATTACTCTTACTACATTAGCCCACCCGGTAATATGTCACAACTATTAATAAATGCCATAGTTTTCACCCACCCGCCCCGTAACAGAAGCACCACCGCCAGATACCGAATATCGGCTATCGGATACCGAATACAGTATGTACGTACATCAATCCGAAGACGCATGCAGCTCCCCGGAGTATACTACTCCAGGGTTAAACATCAACAACAATGACAACAGCAGCAACAGCAACAGCAACACCAACCACAACAACAACAAACACAATAGCAACACCGACAACAACACAACATCTGTGCAGGTTGGCGGCGGTGGCCCGGGAGCCCCCCCGCTCGCGGCGGCGGTGGCGGCGGTCACCGCGGTGACACCCGCAGGCGCAACAGCAGCAGGCGCGCCGACAGCATCAGGCGCCGCGACAGCAGCAGGCACGGCGACAGCAGCAGGCGCGGTGACAGCGGCAGGCGCGACAGCAACAGCAGCAGCAGCAGCAGCAGCAGGCGCGGGAAACGTCGAGGAAAGGACGACGGTCCCAGCTCCGGCTCCGGCTCCGGTGGTGGCGCCGGCGGCGGCGGTGGCGCAGGGGGGCGAGGTACCGGTAGCGGCGGTAACGCGGTAAAAGAGACGGCGCCGGCGGGGCGGGGCAGCTGGCTCCAGCGGGGGAAGGGAGGGGAAGGGGGGGAGGGGAGGGGGAGGCGGCGGCGGAGGCGCGCGGTCGCCAAAGGCGGGAAGAGGCGTTCTGCTGTGGGAAAGGTCACAGGACCTACGGGCTTGGAGGCGAGAAGATTTCCTTCCTCGGAGTTGTATTACCAAGGTGAGACCAGCCCTTTCTTGATATTCCTTGGATTATTTTTGTATTGTACCGGGGGGAGGGGGGGTGGTACTTCATTTCATGCATAGGCGCGTAGTCGTATGTATGACCATAGACCCCGCATCCCTACATTGCCGGGACGGAGCATGTCGAGTTTTCACCGACCAGGCTGACATTGCTCAAGACCAAGCGGGGGGGGGGGGGAAGTATGCATCCTACTTCTTTGTTTAGGCCTTTCAACGATTTTAGACCATCCCCAACGTTTTGGAGTTCCAAGTTGCCTGGAATTTGAGTTGGCCGGTTTTTTTTTGCAATTGCTTTATTAATAGTTGCTATATTTAGGATTCAGATTGCCTGGAATTTTAGTTGACCCTTTTTTTGCACTTGCTATAATAGTTGCCACCACTATGTCCCGAAATATAAGAGCCTTTCGGATGACACACTCATATCTAAACGAACCTTATATTTATGGACATAATGGTATACAAGAGGGTTCGAACTGCACATTCACGTTTTTCGCGACAATGTGCTTGAAACTTGAGAGTTTTTTCTTGGGGGGGGGGGGGTTGCTAACGGATTTATCGTGTGTGCTTGATGTCTTCAGGAATACACCCACGTTTCGAATACGCTGCTCCACACATCCGACAAACCCGTGGCTTTCCACTTGTATGATCTTGTGTAGATATTTCAGGGGAAGATACGTATACGTATAGCTTCCTGATCTTTTAGGGTTTTAGCTTAATGCTTATGAAACATTAGAAAACAACAGCTGTGATGAGATCGAGGATTTCGCCGAGAAACTCATATTTTGCAAGCTGTGTGTGATGCTTTGATCGCGCGTATTATATGTTGCAGGGTGGGAGCCGTATAATCTGCATGCTCTGCGGCATGTTTCCTGGGGTTGGATCTGTACTATGTACAGATCCTGCACAACACAGTCATAGCGGCAGTTTTAGGATCTAGATGATCTGTTAAGCTATTGCCGTAGGTTGTGATCTGTTACGACGTGTGAACTACTCGGACATACGAGAGTTGGACATGTTTTGTAGTGTGTTGATCCATCCTTTTACAACTGCGCGCACGGTTCGGTGGCAAATGACTTGAGATTGGTGTGGATCAGTTTTTACAGTAAGCATAACCGGGTAAGAAATACCACTCTGCCCGGACTTAAAAGGGCCGTAATAAACATAGTTTTTGGGGGGCAGTGGCACCGGGTAAGATTCACCAGCAAGATGCACCGGTAACCGGTATGGTATGTACTAAGTAAGGTATACAGGTATACCAGGTAAGATGCGCCAGGTAAGACATATCAGGTGGTGCGGCGAGAGAGATGACTGCGACATTTTTTCATACGGTAGCAGTGGGCTCGGTATGTCTATAGCACACGAAAGACATTCCTGGCAAAATTTGCTTTGTTTTTTTTTGTGTTGTTGCTGTTCTTGTTGTTTTGAGAGTTGTTGTTGTTGTTGTTGTTGTTGTTGTTGTTGTTGTTGTTGTTGTTTTTTGTGCGTTGATGCTGTCGTCGCTGTTATTCTTGTTGGTGTTTGGTGGTTCCGTATCACACCGGGTGATAAATAGCACACCCCCTGGGAGACTCCCCCCCCCCCTCCATAGACACGTCGCCCGATGTTGGCACTTACTTCCTCATTGTCGAGAAAACCATCCTCGAAATTCTTCCGTGAGATGGTGTTAATCATGCCATGCGGCGTATACGTACGGTATTGTTCTTGCAGTAGCTGTTGCTATTGCTGTTGTCGATTTCTGCACGCCTCCCGGTTGAAAGTTCGAAGTTCTCACACCACCCCCGCGGAAGCGCCCTCGCGGTCGGTCGGTCGGTCGGTCGGTCTGTTGGTCGGTCTGTTGGTCGGGTCGGTCGATTCATCCCGTCAAACACCCACCATCTGAAACCCTTGATGGATTCTGAAACGTTTTTTTTTGTCGCAAGGGTTGATGCCGTGGACTTTCACGACCCGGGAGAAGAAGAAAGCGGCAACTACGACCTGATCGAAGACTTGGTCACCGAGGAGACATACAAGTGAGGGAGTTGTATTTGGGTCGGTGGCGGTGTCCCGAGCGGACCGCTCGAGGGAGAGACGAAGGAGGGGGGAGGGGGGGGGGTACTCATTTTCATGAATTGCCGTAGCCGTACATATGACCATGCCTAGGGGGGTGTGAGGGGGTGGACCAGGCAGTAGGAGTGCCGTCAGAATGTGTGGTGGAGGTGGCGCGATGAGGGCCGTGTTTTGTGTTTTGTGTTTTGTGTTTTTTTTCGCCTTCGACGGTGCTAAGCCACCCTGTAGCTCGTATACAATACCTGATACATGCCCTGGCTCGTCTTTTTTTGTTATGTTCCGTCGGTACGGTATTCTAGTCCGACAGAAAGTTCCCACCTGGAGTCAGATATAATTTTTCCGAACGCTCCTTTTTTGTTTTTGAACATCTCGCTGAGTTTTCGTTACGCCGAGACCACAGATCTTTGGGCCGAGGAGCATCTCAATCTCATTTGATAAGTTTCGCCCATCGTCCGCCGAATGACGCAGGAGCCACTCAATAAAATCTCACATCAACAAACCACACACCACCACCGTCTCTATCTGACACCCTTATCCCTCGTCTCCCCAGAGCGAATTCACTTCCAGCCACCTCCCCTCTTTCTCCTCTTCCCTCCTCCACCACCCTCCCTCCCTCCACCCCCATAGCCCCCCCTCTGGCATCGCTACCCCCACAAGTTATATCCCCCCGGCCGACACACACCTGCTCGAGCATTCCATAACCAAAAACAACAAAAAGGGCGGAAAGACAAGCGCTTCGAATTTTAAAACGCTCGCGGGGAATGGCCCCAGAGCTTTCAACGCATGCGCCGAGCGCGCGCGGAGCGCCCGCGCTTAGCAGCAGCGGCCGCCGCCGCGCCGTTCCAGCGGGAAGCGGGGGCAATATTTATCGCTTGCACTGGCCCCGGAACAAGTCGCCCCGGCGTCGCTCCGCCAGCGGAGAGCAAACAACAGCGTACGGATGATAACCGTAGCGGCGGCGCGGCAGTGGTGTAGGTGGCGGTCAGCGCGGCAGAAGCAGCAGCAGCAGCAGCAGCAGCAGCTGTTGCAGCAGCAGCAGTGCCAGCGGCGGCGGCAGCAGCAGCGGCAACGACAGCAGCAGCACCGATAGTGACAGCGGCAACGACGGCGGGAGCGGGGGCCGGGGTGGCGGCGGCGGCGGCACGGGAGTTTTATTTGGAGGGGCGGCGTCTCCGGGCAGGAGGGGAGGGGGGAGGGGACGGCGCAGGCGAAGAGGGGGCGCGGCTGGCGGGCGGAGAGGAGAGCGGGAAGAAGAAAGGTACTGGACGAAAACGCCTCCAGGGGTTTTCGCTTCGTCATCTTCGGACTCGGACTCAGACTCAGAAACCGGCGGCGTCTTCGGTACCGCCTTCGGCAGTGCCTTCCAAAACGGCCCCGGCGGCGCCAAGATCAGGACCGTTCCCGGTGCGAAACCCAGGAACGTTCCCGGCGCCGATTCTGTCGGGTCCGTGCTGCCGCCCACCGACGCCACCGGTCGCTCTCCGAAAGATCGGGGCGGGGAGAGCGGTGATGACGGGCTGGGTGAAAGCGCTGGAGGTGCTGGTATCGCGGCAGCGGGGTCGGTGGCGACGGCGGAGGGAACGGCAACGGTGGCAGCGGTAACAGCGGCGGCGGTGGCGGCGGTGGCGGGGGTGGCGGGTGCTGCTGCCGGCGAGGCTAACGGTGCCGTCGGAAGCCGGGGAGGGAGCGCGGACGCGAAGGGTGGAGAAGGCCTGCGGGGGGTCAGCAACGGTGGTAGCAGTGGCGGTATCGGTAACGGCGACGTTGTTAACGGTGACCGTGACCTTGACGGTGACGGCGACGGCGACAGTAAAGGTAAAGGTAAAAGTAAAGGTGACGTGAACAATGGCGGTATTGGTAACGGTATCGGTAACGGCGCGGCAGAGGACGCCGCGGCCGCGGGTAAAGGCCGGGACGAAGAGGAGACGAGGAGGGGGGCGGAGGAAGAAGCGATAGCGAACGGAGCGGCAAAGGAAGGGGGTGGCCGTGTCAATGGTGGTGGTGGTGGTGGTTCTAATGGCAGAGAAGGGGGGGTGAGGGTGCACAGAAGGGGTTCCGACGCTGCCCGAGTTGGGGAGGAAGGCGGAAGGTCGTTGGAATTCGATGACGACGATGACGACGATAGCGGGGAGGGAGGGGGGGGCGGAGGAGGCGGGGNCCACACACTTCTCCCTCCCTCCTTCCCTCCCTCCTTCACCCCCTCCCTCCCTCCACCCCCCCCCCAATGCCCCCCCCCTCTCCATCCCCACCCCCCACAGTTATATCCCCCGTCCCCACACTCCGGCATACCAGACCAAAAACAACACAAAAGGGCGAAAGACAAGCGCTTCAATTTTAGAACGCGTCGGGGGATGCCCAGAGCTTCAACGAATGCGCCGAGCGCGCGCGGAGCGCCGCGCTTAGCAGCCAGCGGCCGCCGCCGCCGCCGTTCCAGCGGGAAGGGGGCAATTTATCGCTTCGTCACTGGGCCGGACAAGTCGCCCCGAGTCGTCGCTCCGCCAGCGGAGGCAACAACAGCGACGGATATAACCGTAGCGGCGGCGCGCAGTGGTGGTAGTGGCGGTGGCAGCGGCGGCAGAAGCAGCAGCAGCAGCAGCAGCAGCAGCTGTTGCAGCAGCAGCAGTGCCAGCGGCGGCGGCAGCAGCAGCGGCAACGACAGCAGCAGCACCGATAGTGACAGCGGCAACGACGGCGGGAGCGGGGGCCGGGGTGGCGGCGGCGGCGGCACGGGAGTTTTATTTGGAGGGGCGGCGTCTCCGGGCAGGAGGGGAGGGGGGAGGGGACGGCGCAGGCGAAGAGGGGGCGCGGCTGGCGGGCGGAGAGGAGAGCGGGAAGAAGAAAGGTACTGGACGAAAACGCCTCCAGGGGTTTTCGCTTCGTCATCTTCGGACTCGGACTCAGACTCAGAAACCGGCGGCGTCTTCGGTACCGCCTTCGGCAGTGCCTTCCAAAACGGCCCCGGCGGCGCCAAGATCAGGACCGTTCCCGGTGCGAAACCCAGGAACGTTCCCGGCGCCGATTCTGTCGGGTCCGTGCTGCCGCCCACCGACGCCACCGGTCGCTCTCCGAAAGATCGGGGCGGGGAGAGCGGTGATGACGGGCTGGGTGAAAGCGCTGGAGGTGCTGGTATCGCGGCAGCGGGGTCGGTGGCGACGGCGGAGGGAACGGCAACGGTGGCAGCGGTAACAGCGGCGGCGGTGGCGGCGGTGGCGGGGGTGGCGGGTGCTTGTGTGGGGGGGTGGGGGGAGGGTGTGTGTGTGTGTGTGTGTGGGGTAGCGACCGGACGAAAACATTGGTGGTCTCGGCCCAGCTTTCCGACAACAACAACAAAAAGGACGTGGAAATTTTGCGGTGGGAACTTTCTGTCGGACTAGAATACCGTACCGACGGAACATAACAAAAAAAGACGAGCCAGGGCATGTATCAGGTATTGTATACGAGCTACAGGGTGGCTTAGCACCGTCGAAGGCGAAAAAAAACACAAAACACAAAACACAAAACACGGCCCTCATCGCGCCACCTCCACCACACATTCACTGGTCTCTCCTACTGCCTGGTCCACCCCCTCACACCCCCCTAGGCATGGTCATATGTACGGCTACGGCAATTCATGAAAATGAGTACCCCCCCCCCTCCCCCCTCCTTCGTCTCTCCCTCGAGCGGTCCGCTCGGGACACCGCCACCGACCCAAATACAACTCCCTCACTTGTATGTCTCCTCGGTGACCAAGTCTTCGATCAGGTCGTAGTTGCCGCTTTCTTCTTCTCCCGGGTCGTGAAAGTCCACGGCATCAACCCTTGCGACAAAAAAAAACGTTTCAGAATCCATCAAGGGTTTCAGATGGTGGGTGTTTGACGGGATGAATCGACCGACCCGACCAACAGACCGACCAACAGACCGACCGACCGACCGACCGACCGCGAGGGCGCTTCCGCGGGGGTGGTGTGAGAACTTCGAACTTTCAACCGGGAGGCGTGCAGAAATCGACAACAGCAATAGCAACAGCTACTGCAAGAACAATACCGTACGTATACGCCGCATGGCATGATTAACACCATCTCACGGAAGAATTTCGAGGATGGTTTTCTCGACAATGAGGAAGTAAGTGCCAACATCGGGCGACGTGTCTATGGAGGGGGGGGGGGAGTCTCCCAGGGGGTGTGCTATTTATCACCCGGTGTGATACGGAACCACCAAACACCAACAAGAATAACAGCGACGACAGCATCAACGCACAAAAAACAACAACAACAACAACAACAACAACAACAACAACAACAACAACAACTCTCAAAACAACAAGAACAGCAACAACACAAAAAAAAACAAAGCAAATTTTGCCAGGAATGTCTTTCGTGTGCTATAGACATACCGAGCCCACTGCTACCGTATGAAAAAATGTCGCAGTCATCTCTCTCGCCGCACCACCTGATATGTCTTACCTGGCGCATCTTACCTGGTATACCTGTATACCTTACTTAGTACATACCATACCGGTTACCGGTGCATCTTGCTGGTGAATCTTACCCGGTGCCACTGCCCCCCAAAAACTATGTTTATTACGGCCCTTTTAAGTCCGGGCAGAGTGGTATTTCTTACCCGGTTATGCTTACTGTAAAAACTGATCCACACCAATCTCAAGTCATTTGCCACCGAACCGTGCGCGCAGTTGTAAAAGGATGGATCAACACACTACAAAACATGTCCAACTCTCGTATGTCCGAGTAGTTCACACGTCGTAACAGATCACAACCTACGGCAATAGCTTAACAGATCATCTAGATCCTAAAACTGCCGCTATGACTGTGTTGTGCAGGATCTGTACATAGTACAGATCCAACCCCAGGAAACATGCCGCAGAGCATGCAGATTATACGGCTCCCACCCTGCAACATATAATACGCGCGATCAAAGCATCACACACAGCTTGCAAAATATGAGTTTCTCGGCGAAATCCTCGATCTCATCACAGCTGTTGTTTTCTAATGTTTCATAAGCATTAAGCTAAAACCCTAAAAGATCAGGAAGCTATACGTATACGTATCTTCCCCTGAAATATCTACACAAGATCATACAAGTGGAAAGCCACGGGTTTGTCGGATGTGTGGAGCAGCGTATTCGAAACGTGGGTGTATTCCTGAAGACATCAAGCACACACGATAAATCCGTTAGCAACCCCCCCCCCCCCAAGAAAAAACTCTCAAGTTTCAAGCACATTGTCGCGAAAAACGTGAATGTGCAGTTCGAACCCTCTTGTATACCATTATGTCCATAAATATAAGGTTCGTTTAGATATGAGTGTGTCATCCGAAAGGCTCTTATATTTCGGGACATAGTGGTGGCAACTATTATAGCAAGTGCAAAAAAAGGGTCAACTAAAATTCCAGGCAATCTGAATCCTAAATATAGCAACTATTAATAAAGCAATTGCAAAAAAAAACCGGCCAACTCAAATTCCAGGCAACTTGGAACTCCAAAACGTTGGGGATGGTCTAAAATCGTTGAAAGGCCTAAACAAAAGTAGGATGCATACCCCCCCCCCCCGGCGCGGCCCCCCCGCTTGGCGTGCTAGCAATGTCAGCCTGGTCGGTGAAAACCCGACATGCTCCGTCCCGGCAATGTAGGGATGCGGGTCTATGGTCAACATACGACTACGGCCATGCATGAAAATGAATACACCCCCCCCCCCCCGGTACACATTACAAAAATAATCAAAATATCAAGAAAGGGCTGGCTCACTTGGAACAACTCCGAGAAGAAATCTTCTCCCTCCAGCCCCGTAGGCTCCTGTGACTTTCCCACAGCAGAACGCCTCTTCCCGCCTTTGCCCGCGCCGCCTCCGCCGCCGCTCCCTCCCCCCCCCCCCTCCCCTCCCTTCCCCCCCGCTGGAGCCGCTGCCGCAGCCGCCGCCGCCGTCTCTACCGTCGTTACCGCCGCTACCGGTACCTCGCCCCCCTGCGCAGCCGCCGCCGCCGGCGCCACCACCGGAGCCGGAGCCGGAGCTGGGACCGTCGTCCTTTCCTCGACGTTTCCCGCGCCTGCTGCTGCTGCTGCTGCTGCTGTTGCTGTCGCGCCTGCCGCTGTCACCGCGCCTGCTGCTGTCGCCGTGCCTGCTGCTGTCGCGGCGCCTGATGCTGTCGGCGCGCCTGCTGCTGTTGCGCCTGCGGGTGTCACCGCGGTGACCGCCGCCACCGCCGCCGCGAGCGGGGGGGCTCCCGGGCCACCGCCGCCAACCTGCACAGATGTTGTGTTGTTGTCGGTGTTGCTATTGTGTTTGTTGTTGTTGTGGTTGGTGTTGCTGTTGCTGTTGCTGCTGTTGTCATTGTTGTTGATGTTTAACCCTGGAGTAGTATACTCCGGGGAGCTGCATGCGTCTTCGGATTGATGTACGTACATACTGTATTCGGTATCCGATAGCCGATATTCGGTATCTGGCGGTGGTGCTTCTGTTACGGGGCGGGTGGGTGAAAACTATGGCATTTATTAATAGTTGTGACATATTACCGGGTGGGCTAATGTAGTAAGAGTAATGAGAACCCACCAAGGAACCCAAAACCCACGTATCCCCCTTATGTTTACAAACCATATTTGGTTCTGATTACTACTACTGTATGTTACCCCGTATTGGTGAGCGTGTGTTCTAGAACATCAAACCGCTATTCCTATATATGCCTACCCATCGACATCCAGCACACCCAGTGTCCGTGCCGATTCTTCATCTTACGATACCGAGAGATACAAGCTCTGCTGTGGCAACAAAACCACCATACGTCGTAGTCGTTGGCTTCTTCGTCGGCAAATGATGTTTCACGTGGAGCAGCAGGCAGTACGCCCGTCTATTTAATGCCTGTTATTACAAGGGTCATCCTCAGGGTATACATATACCAGCCCCCCGGTCCTCTGGGCCCAGTCAATGCCTCGCCAGTCCCAGCCATTTGGGAGGACCCAGTCCCACGTCCCGAGGGTATGAGGACCTGGAATGACAAACGACCGAGTCCCCGCTTGTCCCAAGGCTCCTAGGAGCTCAAAATGACTGCGTTATCGCATCTCCCGAGAGGGTACATACATACTCGGAGCTGAAATGACTGGGTCCTACTGCAATACGTAAGCTTGTCCCAAGTCCCAAGGGTACGGGGAGCTGAAATGACTCATGTGTACCAGGTGTACAAACAGCTGTTTGCGAGCCACTCGCTGCCTACGTACGGCACAAGGAGTTACCGGTTGCGCTGGTACGTATATTAGACATGCACACCTTATACTCGTACCTTGTCGTTATATCATACCAGGTACCTGGTACATGCCCCACGGTACATCGTATTGGTACCTGGTAGGGACCAGGTCGTCAGGTCGATCTACCTTAAGTAGGTCGTACATACGAGTACTGTCGTGGTTGTCATGGCATGACTACTGCTGTGCCATGCTTGGGTGCCGCGTCATAGCCGGGTTGCTGTGCGCTATCGTACGGAGAGGAGATGAAGTATACCTGTAGATTCTACGTACGTAGACTCACAAGTACAGCTGTGTGATGCTTCACAGATCCCTGCGAGGTCTTACGTCTCGTCGGCTCTACGACGTACGAGTATAATACGAGTCCGAGTGTACGAGAACACGCTCTACGGGCACGACGAGCTATATCGGTAACCTTGTCCTTTCCGCACATCAGGAGCAAGCAGTACGAGTTATGTTCAAGCAGAGCTGGAGTTTGTCGTTCAATTGTGAGTGTCATGGACTGCACACCATCATGTCACCATGCGGACTCCTCGCAGCAGTAGCAGCCCCACCCGAGATGGGCAGCGGTAAAACGAACTGCTGCGCGCATCACGCTGTCGCCACAGGACTGGACTGGGGACTGCAAGGGTCTCTAGCCCAGCACGAGAACTCAGTGTTGGACAGACACCCAGGAGACTCGTGAAGAAAAGTCGGACACAAAAGTGCACTACACTCTCACCCCGTTGACAGAAGCTGTAGCGTTTTCTTGAGGGCCTCCTGCATCGATCTCCATCGGCTGAGGCTCATATTTAACAGTCATGTTGCTCCTGGCAGGAATATCCCCATGTGCCGGGCGACACGTGACGTTCTCCGTGCCTTCCTTATTAGCCAAAAGGACAAACAAGGTGTTCGTTTTTACAGGGAGTTCGTAAATATTTTGCGGGATTAGTTGCATGGGAACTTGTTGGGATTTTTCACAGATCATGATCTAGATCATCCAGATCCTAACCTGCCGTTCTGAGGTGCTGTGCAGGGTCTGTAGAGTACATAATCAGCCCAGGGAGTATGTGCTAGATCGTGCGGAGTATGTGCCCCCCGGCCGGTAACGTGAGCTAGATCATACAGGTCACAGATATGTCTGCCCTGAAATATCTAGATCATCAAGTGGGAGTTGATGATCTGTCCGTGATTGGAAACTTTGAACTTTTGAATTTGAACCTTCTGGCTTTTGGCCCTTTCCAGCGTCAAATGCGCTCCCCTCGTATGCTCTAATCATCTGTCACAGCTCACAGCAGCTACCATAACAAGGTGGTGGTTATCTTTGGGGCGAACGACGGGAGACAGGGGGGTATCATGCCTACACTAGTAGGTATAAATTCACAGCGTTGTGAAATTGATTCACAAATATATACTGCTGTCCGGGTCAGCAGCAGAACTTACAGCATCAGTAGAGGGAGAGCGTCTGGGCGAAAAGACGCTATACCAACGACACAACCTTCTGGCTACCACCAAACCGCCCCCACCATCGCCACCACCACCACCACCATCACCATATATATATATGCTGCTACGTACCAGAGGTAGCGTACAGCGGAGAGAGGTGCATTACATAGATACGTAACTACTCCAAGGAACCACCCACTCAGTCTCACCCGCATACAATACGAGTACATATATTTACAGTTTAGTGCTCAGTACGAGTATCAGTCAACGCCGATCGTCCGTTCGCTCGCGCGCTCGGCCGTCGACCGTTCGCTCGTGGTGGCCTTGCGCCACCTTCGTCGATCGCCCGCCGCCGTGTAGGCCGCTCGACCCCGCCACCGCTCGCCCGCCGCCGCCGCTCGCCCGCCGCCGCCGCTCTTATATGCACTTACTACTGTAGTAGTGTACAGTACGAGTATCAGTCTAGACCATCAATACTCTATGTAGTTAATGTATACTCCGGGGTACACTCTGTCGTACATATATACCGCGGGCCTTTTTTATACCGCCTTCAGAGTGTGCGCCTTCCGAGTGTGAAGAGTTTGGTAGCAAGGGGGGGGGGTGAGGAAAATATTTTATCTGTGGCCGAGACTACCAGTTTTGTCCACCAAATTCCACCTTTTGCTCTCCGAACCGACACAATAATTCTGTCGTACGGCGGTATAATACCTTACTACCATGTCAAGGCGCGACACGGCAAGGTCGAGGTTATTGTGTTGTCCACGGTGTGCCACAGGCAACGGGGGCGGCGCTGACTGTGTGACAGTTACAGTTTGCAGCGGTTACAGCAGCAGTATCCGGACGGAAACGTAAGGATCATTTAAGTCTTCATATTTATGTCTGAACGATCCTTAAATTTTTGTTCAGAGTGAGTGGTGCAGTGTATATCAGGGAAAGGAGTGTTGTCGTCGTTGCTTGATGACCGCACCATGACTACAGAGTAACCTCGGTGTGGCTCACCAAAACCGCTGTGCTCGCCGCCGGGGCGTTAGGAGCTTGTTGTGGCGATTCTCGCAATACGCAATACACAAGCGTTCGTAAATGGCATGGGCGGGGGGGGGCTGGGGGGTAGAAAATGCCCACTGTTGTTCGCGGAAGCCGAGAAGGGAAAACCCCGGGAAGTATGGGGCTATATGTCCATCAATCAGGGTATATCGGTCGCAGCTTCGGCGGTAGGCTGTGTGTGCCGCAGGCACGATCTGTGGTGATTGACGGACGGTTCGGGAAAATCGAAAATCAGGATTTGAACAAAGTTGTTGTGACTGTTGTGCTGATGTTGTTGCAAAAGTTGTTGCTGTTGTTGTTGTTGCTGGTGTTGGTATTGTTGTTGTTGTCACCGACGATGTTGATGAAATTATTGGCGCCGGGTTTCCTTAGCAGGGAGGGGGCAGGGCGGGGGGGGGGGGGGG
>MEHQ01004117.1:46785-79278 GCA_008828725.1 Saccharina japonica
AGAGAGAGAGAGAGAGAGAGAGAGAGAGAGAGAGAGAGAGAGAGAGAGAGGGAGAGAGAGAGAGAGAGAGAGAGAGCGTTGGCTTATTATGACCAGTGAGAGTGATGGCAGAGAGTCTCCAAGAATGTTAAGATGCTGGGTTTGTATGTTGGCGGTATATAATATATTACGGGGGACCTATAGTAAATAGGACCTGCGGTAGACACAAAACCTATACCGGTATTAAGTAGGACCTACGGTACAGACAAAAAAACTATATACTTACCTATTTTTACGAATAATATTTGGTCCTATTTACTGTGGTCCTCCGTAAATAGTTTCAGTTGGCTATTTTTACGAACAACATATCGCAGGTAGTTACAGTAGTTACTTGCAACGGCGCCAACCATGCGACCACTTGGGTGTCCTTGTTGGCAGGAAGGCTTGTTTGGGTTTGTTTTGGTTTTGGTAGATAATGTTTTGTGTTCAAAAACGAAGTCAACTATATATACGTCGTGCAACATTTTCCACACCGGAGGCTCTTTCGAGGGATCCTCCCGAGGCACCTCCGGCGGGCCCTCCGCCCCCCCTTCCCCCCCCCCTCCCCGGCCGAGTGGGGGGGGGGGGCGTACTCATTTGTTGCTTGCCTTAGTCATTTGACCATTGACCACGCATCCCTTTCGAGACGGAGCACCGTTCCTACTCCTAATAGAGACACCTCCAACACTTGGGCGCTCATTACGTTGTTTCCATATATTACAGAGAAACCTTTTGCTAATCTTATCCCCTTCCTGCTTCGCCGCCTGTGGCCACCATCTATCTCCTAAGATAGCGATCGTTTTCTCGCTACTATTTAGTGTACCAAACTGCTCCATGTCACACTCGTCTATTTTCCTCATCTCCTCCTCTAGCACATCCCTTTCCTCCTTGTACCTTTCACATTCTCCCACTATGTGAACTCTACTCTCTATGGCTTTGCCACATGGGCACATCTGTGCCTCTACTTCCTCCTCCTCCCGGCTACTGGTATACCTCCTTCTTCTTTCTGGCAGGTCCAGGTCCCCTACACGAAATCGCAGTTTCAGCTTTTTCGCGAAGTCCATTGGGCCGTGCAGATACCTTTTCATTCCTATTCCTTCTCTCAACCCCCCGTACATCTCTAAGTGTTCTTCCCCTTCCACCTTCTTTCTCAGTGCTAGCCTTTCCCTTCTTTCTATCCTTTCTTTCACTTCTGTCTTGTATCCGCTAAATTTCTCTATGGCCAGCGTCTCTTTTTGGTTTCCTATTTCCTTCCATACTTTCTCGACTACGCTATCCCACCTTATTCCAGCTCGCCCTTTGGTTACTTTCTCCCATACAGCTTTATCGGCTATGGCTGGCAACCTCTTATTTGGCATGTTCTTTACTTTATATTGCCATTTCAACTTACGCACGTCTCTATTTGTCTTAAGTGGGTACATTCCCAGTTCTGCTCTCAATACTGTATTACTCGTCGTACTTGAGCATCCTAGTACTTTTTTAGCTGCTGTCATCTGTACTGTTTCCAGCTGTTTTACGAGCTTCGCGTTCCCTTCCCATACTTCTCCTGCATATTCTAGCTTTGGTACAATCACATTCATCAGTATACATCTCTTAATTCTAGTGTCAAGGTGCGAGTCTGTTAGGACTGCTTCCATCTTGCCTACGTGTGCCTTACCCTTGCCTATTATTTTATTTATGTGTGCATCCCAAGAGCAATCTTTTGAGATTTCTACGCCAAGGTACGTATACTGGTCTACGATCGGTAATTCATCTTCTCCCCACTTCCACTTACAAGTTACCGGACTCTCCTTATCTTCGTTACATACAACTACTGCGCACTTTTTTACGTTCGCCGTCACTCTCCACTTCCTGGTGTACTCGATTGCCTTCTCTATTTGTTTCTGCAGTCCTTCGGGTGTTTCTGATATGCAAACGAAATCATCAGCAAACATCAATCCCGACACCGTATCTTCCCCCACCGTGACTCCCTGCGATGCTGCTTCTACTGCTACTATCATGTCATTAATGTATACCTTGAATAGGTTAGGTGATAGCGTACATCCCTGGGCAACTCCCTGTAGGATATCAACGTACTTCGATATTTCCCCGTCCAACATCACAGCACTTCTCGCACATTCCGTCATCTTCTTCATCATTCTCCACATCTTTCCTCTTATCCCTATTTCCCACAACTTTTTCCACAGCCCATTTCTCCATACTGTATCGTAGGCCTTCTGTACATCTAAAAAGAAACAGTACGTTGTTAGCCCCGCGTCTTTCCTGCCTTGGATTATCTTACCTAATGTGTACACATGATCGACGCAGCTACGGTTTGGCCTAAATCCTGCTTGCCCTTCGCTAATCTTTTCTTCCTTCTCCATCATTGTTCCCATTCTATCGTTCAAAATCTTACAGAACGTTTTACCTACAGTGCTTAGTAGCGTTATTCCCCTATAGTTACCCGGGTCAGCCTTGTCTCCTTTCTTAAACAAGTTTACTACTACTCCTTCTCTCCATCTCTTAGGTGCGTACTCGTTTTTCCATATCCAGTTATACAACTTAACCATCATGGTAAGCATTCCTTCTCCCCCGTACTTCATAAATTCATTAACTATTTGGTCTGCCCCTGCTGCCTTTCTATTCTTAAGTTTAGCTACACACTTCTTAACTTCTTCTCTTGTGAACTCTCCCTGTAACCCTTCTGAACCACTGTCTTCCCTTTCTGATGCATCTACGTTCGCCTCCGCCCACGCGTTGATATCTTTCTCAAATTCTTTGTCGAACGTTTCGTTGGTTGTGGGCGTCCCTAGCTTGCGGTAATGCTCTACAAGTACTTCCCTTTTCCCCTTCGAACTACTAACCATTTTACCGTTCTGTGCTCTTAATGTAGCTATCCCCGTATCTGCCTCTCCTGCTTGTTTGCCTAGTATCCCTTTTATCCCTACCCACATCTGCTTCATCCCGCCATCAAAGTCTTCATTCGTTTTAGTAACTACGTCTTTCCATACCCCTTTCTTCTTCTTCTCAACCACCTTTTTTACTTTATTTCTAGCAATACCATACTCCTCCCATCCTGACGTAGTTTTGCTCGATGCGTATCTTGCGTGTGCCTTTCTCCTTACTCCTATAGCCTCTTTTACTTCGTCATCCCACCATTTTACTGCTCTATTGCATATTATCAACTTCTTTCCTATTACTTTACTTGCTGTGGTCTTGACCAATTTCTCCCATCCTTCTATTATCCTCGCTCCTGCATTATCTCTCTCTATATTGTTCTTTGTCGTACCTATGCTTTCCAGCAGATCGGAAAAATGCTCTGCATTTTTAGTCATCTCTTCTTGGAACTCTTCCCGTTTTTCCTTTACTTCTAGTTTATCTATTCGCCATCTGTACAATTTCCTACCGCGCCTATTTTTGATAACTCTCGTCTGCTGGCTGTCTGTCCATATTAGGCAGTGATCCGTAGTTCCTACGTCCGCCGCGCATACATGTACTTCAGTTTCCTTACCAGGCGGGGGGGGGAGTACTCAATTGTCGCTTGCCTTAGTCACTTGACCATTGACCACGCATCCCCTTCCAGAAGGAAGGAGGGGGGGGGGGAGGCGAGGGTTCGTACTGAAGTTAAGATATTTGATTGAGACACACAAAAACGTACCCCCTAGCTTAGTTTGTGATTTGCCTATTCAGCAGATCCCGCATTGTCACTCGCGACGTGTGATGCGCACTTTGTTCGAAGAGCAGTGCCATACGGTCCATTTTGGGGCTCCGATGAAAGGTCGGAACGGGTGGGGCTTTGACTGTTTCCTCGCCCTGAACCCCTGTCCCCTATACGAAAAGGCCTCCCAAGAAATGCGCCATCCTTTGACCCGTGTTCCTAACTATGGATTTTTATATAGGACTTTTATGTACAGTAGGACTTGGACAGGGCAATGACGTCTGCTATGATAGAGGTGGCACGTTTCGGCTTAAACGTTTTCAGGGTGACGGGGCTCCTAAACCGAAAAGCGTTCCAAATTCCAGCTTTGTGCTGTAATGCTATTCGTTGTTTAGGTATTCCATGGGGTTAGGGCCCCGTTTTAACGAAGAAAAAAAAATCAATTTGGAAAAAAAAAAAAAAATCAAATCCGCTTTTCATTGGTCAGAACCCGCACCACCACCACCCAAGATTATACCCTAAGATCCTAATATTTGGTGCTGGTGCGTGTGTTGACCAATGAAAAGAGAATTTGAATTTGTATTTTTCCAAATTGAATTTATTTTATACTCGTTAATATGGGCCCTTAGGGATCGGGTACCACTTTTTCGTTTTCTTTCAAAACCAGTTTTTGGGTGGGGTACAGAGAGCTCCTCAAGTAATGAGTAACCACCCTTGTGAGGCGAAAACATGGTGCAACTCTACCGTAGCATGCCTCCAATGCCACATGAAATAGCACTGACTATTAAGTCCACCCTGGTGATCCATGGGGCATGGAAGATTAGGGGCAACACTGGATAAATAATCGGGACGGACACTGAGGCACTTGAGTGTAACTGATGATGCTGATTGTAACTGATGATGCTGAGTGTAATTGATGATGCTAAGTGTAACTGGTGATGATGATGATGATGTCGGTGGAAATAAGTAGTACCTGTTCATGTAGTGAAGATAACAAACACCGGTTCCACGAACTTCTTCTAAAGAGGTCGTTCATCGAACAGGCGGAGCCCTCCTCAAAACCCACTCTACCTCACTCACCTCTAAACAACCAGCGCGGGGCTACGAAGCCTCTCCCGAACGAAGGTCAAACGGGGGAATGAAAATCTTCCCGCAAGCGACTCGAAAAACTTCAAACAACACCGGATCTATACTCACTGCCACACATCCCCAGCGAGAGGCCGGGGGGACGGGGGGTATACTCATGTCGTGCACGGCCGTAGTCGTATGACCATATAGACCCTCGCACCCCTACAATGCCGGGGCGGAGCACGTTGGATTTTCACCAACCAGGCATACACTGCTTGCACCAAGCGCGAAGCGCCGTGAGGTATTGGGCGAGTCGCATGGAGGGTGAGCTGCATCCTGCTAAGAACCACCTCTGACGCGGACTGGCATATGGACGACAGCTTCAATGAGTTAATTGAAGGGGGGGGGGGTCGTAAAAAAGGAAGATTGGTGTTCCGGTAGAACATATAAACCACCATATCCTGTGCCTGATATATAGAGTGGTATTATATATATGAGCGGCCATATTACTCGAATGGCAAATCACCCCCCCGGCGATAAACGGGGCGTCGGCTGGACTGCAAAAAAAAAACGCCTCCAAATGGTGATTAAAACGGCACTGAGGGCGAACATAAGTGCTGAAATGCCTTTTACAGAGAGTACTTGAAAACACACATCACGAATAACTACTACTATAACCGGTAGCAGTAGTACTCGTAGTGGTGCTCTAGAACTGTGCTCTGTTTACTATTAGGGGGGACAGCACATAATATACTGTAGTTATCAGGACCCGTCAAGTACACTAAAACCTAAATACATTATTATAGTGTTTTTAGTAATCATATTTGGTCCTGATTACTATGTTCCCCCGTACGTAATAATAGTTGTGTTTGATACCCACGATTTTTCTATCAGAGTCCTCACGGGCGGGTATTATTATTATGTAGCGCAATTCGATGCGAGTCGACGAGGGAAAGAAAGAGCTGGAGTCTTCGCGCGATAAACATTCAAGGCACGAACCGTATATTGTGGGGAGATGGGCGGAGAAGAGTATAGCCGATACTTCGTGACCCCGGATCTGAAAAAATAAAATAAAAAGTGAATGGTTGTGAGGGTGTGCGTCCTTTATTTACATTAAAAAAACGTCATGTCCACCCGTCGAGATCCAGCACACCTATCATACGAGTATTAATAGTCAGTGTTTCCGTGCCGATTCTTCAATAATAATCTTCTACGAGTATTAAAAGACATACTACGGCGGACAACGCCCTACGCCCTACGCCATCATTCCAAATTAGTTATACAGATAGAGAGATATATACTCGTGCACGACACAGATTAACTACATTGTTGCAGAGTAGACAATGCAATGACATGTCATCTACGGGGTATACGTACCACGTACGAGTACGAGTACTGCTGCTTGCTATGCTATCCGTGTGCTATCATATGTGTATGATACACACGTACGTACGTACATACATACAGATATATAGCTACATATACTATACGTAAATATAAACAACACGCGGGGGGCAGCAACGAACAGCGCTCTGCGCTCTTTCTGGGCTTCCATTTTTTGCACTACTCTGTGTGCGGAGCGGCACACACAGCAGTTACCCGTTTGGTGGGTGTGGGGGCGGGACGGGAGACAGGAGACAGAAGGTCGAAAGTCGAGAGATGAACAAAGTGTGACGCACGCCGAACGAGCGAATCTCGCTTTGGTTTTCGTTAATTTTTAGCAATTTGCACGTGTGGTCTTGTTCGAAATTTCTCATTTTGGAGATCTCCAGTGATTTTTCGTGCAAAAAAAAAACAATTCTGTAACGGCCGTCACACAAATAGGAAATGCCAAGAAAAACGTAGATGCAACAAAACTGCTCGTAAAAATAAACAAAACTGGAGATGCAATACCCTCACTTTTGTACCCACCCCACACACCAACCACAGCGGCAGCAGCAGCAGCAGCAGCAGCAGCACCGAACGCCAGTAAGACCCAAAGAGACACAACGATGGGGTGCAATACGTCTTCGGAAGCGGTGCCCGCGGGTGAAGTGGATGCACCAGTGGAGGTCGATGCCGCTGACATTGTGATTAAAAAGGACGCGAAACCGGAGGTGACGATGATTTATTATGTGATGATACGATACACAGGGTTATTCTTTCTTTCGTTTGTGTTTTTGAGAGAGAAGATAAAAATGTCTCTTGTTTTTTATATGAGAAAACACTGGGATGAAGCACGAGTACCCAGAAGCATTCCGCTGATGCTGCTGCTGCTGCTCCTGCTGCTACTACACTTCAAAGAAGAGTTTATCAGGCGCTGCTGCAAGCGGACCTCGCGAGCGAACAACATGCGCTCGTGCGGGAGCAGGTCCAGCGACTGTAGGCATCCCACGCTCGGGTATTTCTACGGCGGCCTTTATTCAGGCTGCAGTTGTTGTTGGCCAATACTTTAGGTGGTGTGGTGGTTGATGTCTGTCGTCGTCGCGTCGTCGCAAGAGTTTGCGTTTGAAAAATGTATCTGGGTTTTCTTCTTCTGCTGCTGCGGGCAGCCAACAAAGATTAGCTCGACATACGCAAATGGCAGTCTGCCCATGCGTAAAGCACCGCCGCCCTAGACAGAGGTCACCACGGCCAACACGGGAGCAGGGGGCCGAGCCGTGAACCGCTACACGCTCGAGCTGGCGACGCGTGTTTGTCGGTTAACTCCCTGCCCACATCCCTCGCCAAACGAATATATATATGTTCGAACAGAGTACTTTTATCATACGACTGACTACTGCTGTACCACAGGTATACAGCAGATATACCGCGCATTTTTTTTCTTTGTTTTTTTTTGTACTGCTTTTAGTATAGACTTGGACGCAACAAGTAATATTATTTTTTGGGATGCAACAAGGCCCAGCCAGTTCAGGGCGCATCGTCGTAGCCATGAAGCGAAAAACACAACAAGCGCTTCAGAACGGAGCTGCAATACAAGTGGAACAGGAGATTGCCACGAGCCTCTCCTCCCTCTCCTCGCCTTCGCTCTCCTCGCCTTCGCCTCTGTTCCATGGGACGGTGTAGTGCCGCTCGGGAGGGAGGGAGGGAGGGAGGGAGGGAGGGAGGGAGGGCGGGAGGGAGAGAGGGTAATGCTTGAGCCTTCGCGGTTGAAGTACGACTACGTATATATGAGTATGTGTGTATGTACCACGAGTATACCGAATACGCAAGAGTTTTTGTTTTTGGTTTTTTTAAGTGGCGATTTTTACGATGCGACGCAAAGTTTTGGGCAGTTTTGTTTGGTACGCTGTCCACCGCCAGTCGCCGGGTATGTGTGATCCCCGCTATTATACCACCGAAGAATAATTGCCCATGGTAAATTCTGTGGTACGTTTTCGTTTTCACTGCTGTGCTTTACGCGCCGCCGCTACTGTTTTTGCTGTGCTGACACTGCTGCTGCTGCTGCTGCTGCTGCTGCTGCTGCTGGCTGCTGCTGGCTGCTGCTTGCTGGTTTTGATGCTGCTTTGTTTTGTGCTCCAGCAGCACACAGCAGCCAGCGACGTACGTATGACGGCTTGGCAGCACAGCATATTATACATACATACGTACGCTGCACGCATTTTTTTTTACTGTACTGAAATTCCTGAATATACTCGTACTCCGTCGTATTTGTGGAGACCAAGTGGAGACTCCTACATGTGCTGTATGAAACGCACAAACAACCTCTCTGTGATGAACACCTGACACCTGACACCCTGTAGCCGTGCCACACAAGAATTTGACCGGTTCCCAAAATGTACGAGTCTACGTACTATTAATAGGTAGAGTCTAGAGTCTACTTTCTGTTTTCAAGTACTACTACGAGTACTGCTTGTGTGTGTCCGAAACGTGGATGCACAGCAAGCAGCACTCACTACTACTGCTGTCGCGTTGCTGTATTCTGTACTGATGGTGTGTTGGCGTGCTGGAATCCCAATCAATCGTTGTGGGTATGTTATCCTTGTGTTATCATATAAAAAAATAGAAAGAATAAACGGTTTACCAGGTATATATCAGCTGTTTTTTTTCTTTTTAACATACTACTGCGCTGTACCCAAGGGTATGCGCGGATCTGAATCCTAGACACCCCACTACCCCCCCCCCCTATATTGGAGGGAAGAACCGGACTGTTGTGATCCCAGGAAACAATAAGTCAAGTTTTTTTTTAATTTACCCCCCAAAAAAAATTAATACCCCCCCCCCCAGCGCTTGGTGCAAGCAATGTCGGCCTGGTTGGTGAAAACCCAACGCGCTCCGTCCCGGCATTGTAGGGATGCGAGGGTCTATGGTCATATGACTACGGCCGTGCTCAACATGAGTACACCCCCCCCCCCCCCCCCCCCCCTCGAGCGCAAAAAAATAGGGAGGGTCTCTAAAACCAAGGTAAAAAAGGGAACAAAAAACGAAAAAAAAATGGTTTTCGCTCATTTCGTCCTGTGATCACAGCGATCCGGTTTGTTTTTCATTCTGACCTTCCTACGAGTGTGGTGTCGTTTTCTCTTTTTTTTTTTTACGCCCTTGCTGTACCAGGTATATACAGTATATACCTGGGTATACCTGGGTATACACTAGGGACTAGTGTCCGTAAATGTAAGCACTGTTTAAACTTTGCTTACAGTTCCGTACGGTCCTTATATTTCCGGGCATAATGGTACACATGCGTCAATGATACATATTGAGTTCCTCCACAGATAGATGTCAGATTGTGTTTCCCTCAAAACCCGTATTTCGCGCGATGGAAGTATCAAAGTATCCCACTCAGCTTGCAAAAATGAGTGTCGATAAAATCCTCGATCTCACAGCTGTGTTTTAAAATATATATTTTTTCTAATATATGTGTGAACGGCGAAAGGCCTCTCAAACACCAAACGCAGGCGGTCCACAGCGTAGTATTACCGAGAGGTATATATCGTGCGAGATACGAGAACACAATATATATATATATATGTGTGTTTTGTAAGTACGGGAGAAGTTGACCAATCAGATCAACACGGGTTGTTGTACTCGTATATATAGTCCGGAAGGTGCACCTGGGACATGTCTGCTTGTAGCAGGTGGCTCGCGATCAAGAGGACGCAGTGAGGCAGGGTCGTCAAGACTCGCAGAACTCTCACAAAAGTTCACAAAACCAGCAGTATCGGTCCCTCGTAAGAAAACATAATTTTAAGAAACTCAGCCTGAAAATTAAATACCAAAGGGTAAATATATATGAAAGTATATCATGTAGCCTCTAGACTATACTGTAAGCGCTCGCCGTCTATCTATAAGGAAATTGTTCGAAATCGACCCCGGTCTTCTCGCTCCGTCAGAATAAGGATTTTTCGCCTAACCTCTGAATTCAGGTTACTTAAGAGACGGCCGATTCTGGTAGCGACATACCGGTACAAAACAAGTATAACTCTGTCCCTAAATATTAGGACCGTTCTGATTAAATATCAATACACTAGTAACTATACTTATGTATGGGGACAGACAGTGATATGCATTAGACACGTCATCATGCACACGGCGCGCGCCCTGGTGTACATGCTGCTTTCAGGCGAACTTCCTCAGACGTGCCCGAACAAAATGATGCTTGTTCTAATGAGGAAGGGTTTTGTCATGAACCTGTGAGGCATTTTCGTTCCCGACGGTGAGCTTATTTTTCGGCTTCGGCTATCGGTGGCCACCACGCCGACCCGGAACTCTAGCCCTATCCCAGACCCTAACCAGAGGGGCATGCATGCCTTGGTTGGTGTGCCACCTGGTCGAGGTGCTTGGAAAGGCTCTAGTTTTTGTTCGGGGACATCTAAGGGATTTCGGCTGGGGGGGGGCAGATCGACGCGAACACACGGCGCGCACGTCCCTCTTTTTTTTTTTTTTGTGAACGGCCGTGCGTTCCTCGTGACTTGTTCGTAGTGACAACGACTTGCACGCCACCCGTATATAGCAACCTCAATAACCGTAACTTCAACTTTCTTGACTGCGACTGTAGAAACAGACGCGACGAAAGTGACTACACTGAAAGATCTAGGAACTTGCAGTCTGCCTGAGAAGCATATATATGTTAATAATGTAATCGGCGGAGGTATGATTCACGTAGGAGTGTTATAGGAGAGTTTGGTATTGGGGAACGGCAGCATTCTATTGGTGATATTTAGGTGGTGTACTGCCAGGCAGGATATTAGCCACCCCGGTGGAAACATGCCTGCTGCGGCGATGTTTGATTCTGTGGGTTGATCCCGATGGGATTCACAACGGTGTATAGTATAAGTTCTTCTTCTATCAGGCGTGCTCTGCTCTGCTCTTCCGCCTGACCCCGTCGCCGTGGTCCGATGATACGGCCCTCGCGATCCAGCCGACCCCTTGCACGAGGCTTTCCGCTACGCTAGCGTAATGGATTGCCTCGTAGGGACCGGCCAGGTCTATGTGCACCGTCTGCATGGCCCTTCCCGCGCGCGATGTCGTCCTCCCCGGCACCCCAGCTCGCAATCCCTTTGCCTCCGCACATCCACCACATGGTTGCAGCACTGCGCAATACTCCCATCAAGGTGATGTCGTGCTGCCGAGCTGTTTCCCTTAACTAACGCTCGTTCAAGTGGCGCCGGAGGAGGAACGGAAGTGGTTAGTATCGATAACCTTGCAAGGTTTCTCAACAGTAAACGAGCGCCTACCCGGAGCGAGTACAGGTGCAGCAGTCATTCGTGCGTCCGAACAACAAAATCTTGTCATTCAGACTCTGAAAGTGCTTGCGCTGCTGCAGCGTTGAGGGGAGTGGGAACAATTTCAGTGTACGCAGTTTCATCTATCTACAGTAGATCATCCAACCGCCTAGCATCAGTAAACACGCTCATGTTTGCCTCCTGCATGCCGAGGGCGGCCTAATTATTACCACCCCTTGCGTTACTCCGGGGGCGGGGGGCGACACAGCAGATGTGTCAGATCTATACTGCACCGATGACCCCTTTCTTGCTTCTCCTGGGGCCGCGGGAGGACGGGGGCTCGAACTCTCAGGTACTAGGCCTTGAAAGTCGGGCGGGAAACCATTATCTGCAGTCACAACGCCTCTCAAGGTGGACGGGAAGCCAGCATCTACTTGGAATGAGAGTGTGCCCAGGGGCATCCGAAAAGAAAGAAAGAAGAATATGCACTACTTTTTTTTTCGAGTCCCAGGCCGGGGCGTCGTGGGGGGGCGGGGGCGTACTCATTTGTTGCCTGCCTTAAGTCATTAGACCATTGACCACGCTTCCCTTTCAAGACGGGGGGGGGGGGGGGGGGGGGGGGGGGTACTCGATATTCATGCATGGCCGTAGTCGTATGACCGGGGGAGTATGCCGTACTAAATCTAAGAGAGCATAATTATGTTATATACGTACTCCTTGTCTTTTTTTTTCTCGGTGTACCTGTACCAGTATTTTTTTCGCGGTACTAATAATAGTATATACGAACAGAATACTTGTGGTCTTGACTGTTTTCTGTATTTGGTGATTATTAAGGAGGATCACGGTAAATATTGTTAGTAAAAAAAGGTAAATACACAGGCTTTAGTCTGTACCGTTGATCCCTATTTACTGCGTATGGTCCTCCGTATTATACTACTTTTTGTTTTTTCCCCCTGAGGTATTCTTCCGCTCCAGGTTTTTTGGGGACCTGTCCCGTGACCACGGGCACACGTTTTTGAACATCAGTTAACGTGATAACAACAACAGTCGTAGCACTACACGGGTTACACGTCAGAGGGGCAAAACATCGAAAGGCATCAAGTATGACAGCATCACAGCATCCCCCCCACACGCGAAGCAAGCAGTTTGGGCTGTACTGGGTTGGGGTTCGTACGAGGAGATAACTCCGAAGTCCGAAGTTGAAACTTTGAAGGTATATGATGAGATCGTACGCATATTATCAGTATTGTGAGGGCTGAAGGCGCACTGCCACGGCTACCGGGTACAGTCAGCAAGAAGCAGCCGCTGCGGCATCGGAAATTTTCCGCGGGCAGCCGATAGGGCAGCAGTACGTATGCAGTATTAATGGCGTAGGTTCCTGCTGGCGACGGGGTTACGAGTTTCGAGTAGCACCCTGCCGCGCGAGTGTCGGAGATCTCCTTGTTCCTTAATGACAGCAGTATGACGCATGACAGTCCCGGTGCTTCCCGTAAAACGCATCAGCCCGGGCCAATGGGCTATGAGCTTTAATTGGTCTATGACCCTACAATGGGTCGTATTAATAGTAGCCCATGGTAGGCCTGCGGGCTGCTTCTTCCGGTCGTTACGTCACTATCATCCAAAAGTGCCAGTACCCAGGAGACGGGAACTTTCACCTCTTGAGACAGAGATAACTTTTCCTTCTTTTTTTTAATCCTTGTCTGACGCCAATATACTAGGTTTTAGTGTGGCACACTCGGATCCACACCCCTTGACTGGCCGTCTCCTGACATATTTTGCTTTGGTCCCCCACTTTCCTTTGCTTCTCCCGTCGAGAGTCCCAGAGCAGCAGTTCTACGCAGCAATTGTGCAAGAGGACGCACGCAAGCCCACTCGTAGATACCGACGAGTACACAGATACCTGCTAAAACACACAGACACCATATAATAATATCATGGTGCCCGGAAAAGCAGTTATGGCATGTGTACACGGCGCTATTACCTTCGTCCTTTTTTTTTCTCTCCCTCTGTCGTAGTCGTGACTCAGATCCCGGGTCACTAAATACGCTCTTCTCCTTCCTCCCCACTACGGTTCGTGCGTGCCTTGCACTTTTATCGCGAGAAGATTTCAGCACTCTCTTCCCTCCTCGACTAGCATCGAAGTGTGCCTACCCACACACCATAAGTATCGGCGTTCTCGACAGTCAGTTGGTGTCATTTAAGAATAAAAGTCTCCAATAGACCAGAAGAAGTAGACACAAGACACAAAGGGTCATATAGTACCGGTTGTGATAAGATGATCACGCGTACCATGCACCGTGCATCATACCAGCACAAGTAAATGCTGTGGCTGTGTCTTGGTAATATCGTGTACCAGTACCATGCACCGTGCATCATATATACCACCACAAGTACTACTGTGGCTGGCTGTACCTTGGTAATATATATATACTTCGAGTATATATATGTGTGTGTGGTGTTTTCTTAGCATTAAACCGTTATTTATAGCCAACTACATCAGTACACAGTACACCCAGCGTCCGTCCTGATTGCTTATCCTGAGAGAGGCATCAATTGCGCGGTCACAGGCGATGAGACAGAGATAACACCGCAAACTAATAAATTAATCAAGGTACTGTACGGTACGTAAAGCAAGTAAAATGGCAGCGTACTGGGTACGAGAACACAATAACATCACAAGCCAGACCTGAAAAGAAAAAAGCAAAAAAACACAACAACAACAACAACAACAACAACAACAACAACAACAACAACAACAACAACAACAACAACAACAACAACAAAAGCAGCAAAAAGGCGATAAAACAAAAAAGAGTTCTGCAATGACAAATAATACAAATGACGCAAGAAGATCGGAAAGGCCGCAAGAAGACAGGCATGTCATATTGGATATTGTGATATTGTATATACATACGTGCTGAAGAGGAGTACGGATGAAGCAACACGACCCAAATGTTACCGGTATTTTGACGGCCTCTGTATATAGGACATTACATAATACCATGTAGGAAGCAAAGACGGAAAAAAGAACAGTTTCTTTTGTGTTACATGTTCATGTATATTGTACCTATATATGATACGAGTACCTGGTATTCATATATACTAACTCTGGACGGAAGAGTAAGGAGCGTTTTAGGCGTTGATGTTTATACACGATCGGTCCGGGGTCGTTTTCCGCCCACTGCGGTACGCCATATACCATATACAGTGTGCGAGAGAGGAAAAGAGCGAGAGAGAGAGAGAGAGAGAGAGAGAGAGAGAGAGAGAGAGAGAGAGAGAGAGAGAGAGAGAGAGAGAGAGAGAGAGAGAGAGAGAGAGAGAGAGAGAGAGAGAGAGAGAGAGAGAGAGAGAGAGAGAGAGAGAGAGAGAGAGAGAGAGAGAGAGAGAGAGAGAGAGAGAGAGAGAGAGAGAGAGAGAGAGAGAGAGAGAGAGAGAGAGAGAGAGAGAGAGAGAGAGAGAGAGAGAGAGAGAGAGAGAGAGAGAGAGAGAGAGAGAGAGAGAGAGAGAGAGAGAGAGAGAGAGAGAGAGAGAGAGAGAGAGAGAGAGAGAGAGAGAGAGAGAGAGAGAGAGAGAGAGAGAGAGAGAGAGAGAGAGAGAGAGAGAGAGAGAGAGAGAGAGAGAGAGAGAGAGAGAGAGAGAGAGAGAGAGAGAGAGAGAGAGAGAGAGAGAGAGAGAGAGAGAGAGAGAGAGAGAGAGAGAGAGAGAGAGAGAGAGAGAGAGAGAGAGAGAGAGAGAGAGAGAGAGAGAGAGAGAGAGAGAGAGAGAGAGAGAGAGAGAGAGAGAGAGAGAGAGAGAGAGAGAGAGAGAGAGAGAGAGAGAGAGAGAGAGAGAGAGAGAGAGAGAGAGAGAGAGAGAGAGAGAGAGAGAGAGAGAGAGAGAGAGAGAGAGAGAGAGAGAGAGAGAGAGAGAGAGAGAGAGAGAGAGAGAGAGAGAGAGAGAGAGAGAGAGAGAGAGAGAGAGAGAGAGAGAGAGAGAGAGAGAGAGAGAGAGAGAGAGAGAGAGAGAGAGAGAGAGAGAGAGAGAGAGAGAGAGAGAGAGAGAGAGAGAGAGAGAGAGAGAGAGAGAGAGAGAGAGAGAGAGAGAGAGAGAGAGAGAGAGAGAGAGAGAGAGAGAGAGAGAGAGAGAGAGAGAGAGAGAGAGAGAGAGAGAGAGAGAGAGAGAGAGAGAGAGAGAGAGAGAGAGAGAGAGAGAGAGAGAGAGAGAGAGAGAGAGAGAGAGAGAGAGAGAGAGAGAGAGAGAGAGAGAGAGAGAGAGAGAGAGAGAGAGAGAGAGAGAGAGAGAGAGAGAGAGAGAGAGAGAGAGAGAGAGAGAGAGAGAGAGAGAGAGAGAGAGAGAGAGAGAGAGAGAGAGAGAGAGAGAGAGAGAGAGAGAGAGAGAGAGAGAGAGAGAGAGAGAGAGAGAGAGAGAGAGAGAGAGAGAGAGAGAGAGAGAGAGAGAGAGAGAGAGAGAGAGAGAGAGAGAGAGAGAGAGAGAGAGAGAGAGAGAGAGAGAGAGAGAGAGAGAGAGAGAGAGAGAGAGAGAGAGAGAGAGAGAGAGAGAGAGAGAGAGAGAGAGAGAGAGAGAGAGAGAGAGAGAGAGAGAGAGAGAGAGAGAGAGAGAGAGAGAGAGAGAGAGAGAGAGAGAGAGAGAGAGAGAGAGAGAGAGAGAGAGAGAGAGAGAGAGAGAGAGAGAGAGAGAGAGAGAGAGAGAGAGAGAGAGAGAGAGAGAGAGAGAGAGAGAGAGAGAGAGAGAGAGAGAGAGAGAGAGAGAGAGAGAGAGAGAGAGAGAGAGAGAGAGAGAGAGAGAGAGAGAGAGAGAGAGAGAGAGAGAGAGAGAGAGAGAGAGAGAGAGAGAGAGAGAGAGAGAGAGAGAGAGAGAGAGAGAGAGAGAGAGAGAGAGAGAGAGAGAGAGAGAGAGAGAGAGAGAGAGAGAGAGAGAGAGAGAGAGAGAGAGAGAGAGAGAGAGAGAGAGAGAGAGAGAGAGAGAGAGAGAGAGAGAGAGAGAGAGAGAGAGAGAGAGAGAGAGAGAGAGAGAGAGAGAGAGAGAGAGAGAGAGAGAGAGAGAGAGAGAGAGAGAGAGAGAGAGAGAGAGAGAGAGAGAGAGAGAGAGAGAGAGAGAGAGAGAGAGAGAGAGAGAGAGAGAGAGAGAGAGAGAGAGAGAGAGAGAGAGAGAGAGAGAGAGAGAGAGAGAGAGAGAGAGAGAGAGAGAGAGAGAGAGAGAGAGAGAGAGAGAGAGAGAGAGAGAGAGAGAGAGAGAGAGAGAGAGAGAGAGAGAGAGAGAGAGAGAGAGAGAGAGAGAGAGAGAGAGAGAGAGAGAGAGAGAGAGAGAGAGAGAGAGAGAGAGAGAGAGAGAGAGAGAGAGAGAGAGAGAGAGAGAGAGAGAGAGAGAGAGAGAGAGAGAGAGAGAGAGAGAGAGAGAGAGAGAGAGAGAGAGAGAGAGAGAGAGAGAGAGAGAGAGAGAGAGAGAGAGAGAGAGAGAGAGAGAGAGAGAGAGAGAGAGAGAGAGAGAGAGAGAGAGAGAGAGAGAGAGAGAGAGAGAGAGAGAGAGAGAGAGAGAGAGAGAGAGAGAGAGAGAGAGAGAGAGAGAGAGAGAGAGAGAGAGAGAGAGAGAGAGAGAGAGAGAGAGAGAGAGAGAGAGAGAGAGAGAGAGAGAGAGAGAGAGAGAGAGAGAGAGAGAGAGAGAGAGAGAGAGAGAGAGAGAGAGAGAGAGAGAGAGAGAGAGAGAGAGAGAGAGAGAGAGAGAGAGAGAGAGAGAGAGAGAGAGAGAGAGAGAGAGAGAGAGAGAGAGAGAGAGAGAGAGAGAGAGAGAGAGAGAGAGAGAGAGAGAGAGAGAGAGAGAGAGAGAGAGAGAGAGAGAGAGAGAGAGAGAGAGAGAGAGAGAGAGAGAGAGAGAGAGAGAGAGAGAGAGAGAGAGAGAGAGAGAGAGAGAGAGAGAGAGAGAGAGAGAGAGAGAGAGAGAGAGAGAGAGAGAGAGAGAGAGAGAGAGAGAGAGAGAGAGAGAGAGAGAGAGAGAGAGAGAGAGAGAGAGAGAGAGAGAGAGAGAGAGAGAGAGAGAGAGAGAGAGAGAGAGAGAGAGAGAGAGAGAGAGAGAGAGAGAGAGAGAGAGAGAGAGAGAGAGAGAGAGAGAGAGAGAGAGAGAGAGAGAGAGAGAGAGAGAGAGAGAGAGAGAGAGAGAGAGAGAGAGAGAGAGAGAGAGAGAGAGAGAGAGAGAGAGAGAGAGAGAGAGAGAGAGAGAGAGAGAGAGAGAGAGAGAGAGAGAGAGAGAGAGAGAGAGAGAGAGAGAGAGAGAGAGAGAGAGAGAGAGAGAGAGAGAGAGAGAGAGAGAGAGAGAGAGAGAGAGAGAGAGAGAGAGAGAGAGAGAGAGAGAGAGAGAGAGAGAGAGAGAGAGAGAGAGAGAGAGAGAGAGAGAGAGAGAGAGAGAGAGAGAGAGAGAGAGAGAGAGAGAGAGAGAGAGAGAGAGAGAGAGAGAGAGAGAGAGAGAGAGAGAGAGAGAGAGAGAGAGAGAGAGAGAGAGAGAGAGAGAGAGAGAGAGAGAGAGAGAGAGAGAGAGAGAGAGAGAGAGAGAGAGAGAGAGAGAGAGAGAGAGAGAGAGAGAGAGAGAGAGAGAGAGAGAGAGAGAGAGAGAGAGAGAGAGAGAGAGAGAGAGAGAGAGAGAGAGAGAGAGAGAGAGAGAGAGAGAGAGAGAGAGAGAGAGAGAGAGAGAGAGAGAGAGAGAGAGAGAGAGAGAGAGAGAGAGAGAGAGAGAGAGAGAGAGAGAGAGAGAGAGAGAGAGAGAGAGAGAGAGAGAGAGAGAGAGAGAGAGAGAGAGAGAGAGAGAGAGAGAGAGAGAGAGAGAGAGAGAGAGAGAGAGAGAGAGAGAGAGAGAGAGAGAGAGAGAGAGAGAGAGAGAGAGAGAGAGAGAGAGAGAGAGAGAGAGAGAGAGAGAGAGAGAGAGAGAGAGAGAGAGAGAGAGAGAGAGAGAGAGAGAGAGAGAGAGAGAGAGAGAGAGAGAGAGAGAGAGAGAGAGAGAGAGAGAGAGAGAGAGAGAGAGAGAGAGAGAGAGAGAGAGAGAGAGAGAGAGAGAGAGAGAGAGAGAGAGAGAGAGAGAGAGAGAGAGAGAGAGAGAGAGAGAGAGAGAGAGAGAGAGAGAGAGAGAGAGAGAGAGAGAGAGAGAGAGAGAGAGAGAGAGAGAGAGAGAGAGAGAGAGAGAGAGAGAGAGAGAGAGAGAGAGAGAGAGAGAGAGAGAGAGAGAGAGAGAGAGAGAGAGAGAGAGAGAGAGAGAGAGAGAGAGAGAGAGAGAGAGAGAGAGAGAGAGAGAGAGAGAGAGAGAGAGAGAGAGAGAGAGAGAGAGAGAGAGAGAGAGAGAGAGAGAGAGAGAGAGAGAGAGAGAGAGAGAGAGAGAGAGAGAGAGAGAGAGAGAGAGAGAGAGAGAGAGAGAGAGAGAGAGAGAGAGAGAGAGAGAGAGAGAGAGAGAGAGAGAGAGAGAGAGAGAGAGAGAGAGAGAGAGAGAGAGAGAGAGAGAGAGAGAGAGAGAGAGAGAGAGAGAGAGAGAGAGAGAGAGAGAGAGAGAGAGAGAGAGAGAGAGAGAGAGAGAGAGAGAGAGAGAGAGAGAGAGAGAGAGAGAGAGAGAGAGAGAGAGAGAGAGAGAGAGAGAGAGAGAGAGAGAGAGAGAGAGAGAGAGAGAGAGAGAGAGAGAGAGAGAGAGAGAGAGAGAGAGAGAGAGAGAGAGAGAGAGAGAGAGAGAGAGAGAGAGAGAGAGAGAGAGAGAGAGAGAGAGAGAGAGAGAGAGAGAGAGAGAGAGAGAGAGAGAGAGAGAGAGAGAGAGAGAGAGAGAGAATCCACCTCAAATCTCGATCCCTAACCTCCACTTGTTCATAGTGAAAATAAAACGAAAAAGGAAATGAAACAAGGAAAAACTATTACGGAGGATCCTATAGTAAATAGGACCAATTTTTGTTAATATTAGTGAAAACAGGTATATAATGTATATACGAAGTACCGTATGGTTGGTTATGTTTACCATATGGTTCCCCAGTAATTATTAAATGTTTTACCCTTGTAAGGTATATATATAGAGATATATACGTCAGCTGTGAGATCGGCCCTATCGTGGCTTAGTTATAGTAAAACAGTATTAATAGTCGCAGTTTATTAATTACAGAATGGCCGAAATACTCAGCAATTGAATCATGCCCTAACCCTGATAGGACTGGAGTCCCGTTTTGGGGACAAATCGCTTAGAGTTAGACTGTGTTGTCCCCAAAACGGGACTGCAGTTCTAAAAGGGCTTAAGTCCCTACACTATGACTAGGTATATTTACCATAGGCGATGGGGTGGATGGAATGAATGAATTAATTATTTTGAGCTACTTGTAGTGTGGATTAATTAATGTTGCTAATGGGGGACAACAACATAATATACACTTGTTTTTGTCATGTCGTATTACGAGTGGTCTGATACACTAAGACTTCACGGAACATACCCCTTTTTGCTCGAAACGGTATGCTACGTATGAATATAACGTACTTGTAGCTGGTAGTTATTGAAGAACAGCAGTAATGCTTTACGCTTTTTACCATTATTTATAAATAGCTCTACTACTGCTGAGTATGTTTTTTTTCTCTTCTTACTCAGCATTTCCCCCCCCCCCCCTATTTCCACAAGTATTTGTACTATTACGAAAAAGTTATCACCACGCTTGTTTATTATTTTCTCCTAAAAGCTTTCCTTGCAAATCCACCTCAAATCTCGATCCCTAACCTCCACTTGTTCATAGTGAAAATAAAACGAAAAAGGAAATGAAACAAGGAAAAACTATTACGGAGGATCCTATAGTAAATAGGACCAATTTTTGTTAATATTAGTGAAAACAGGTATATAATGTATATACGAAGTACCGTATGGTTGGTTATGTTTACCATATGGTTCCCCAGTAATTATTAAATGTTTTACCCTTGTAAGGTATATATATAGAGATATATACGTCAGCTGTGAGATCGGCCCTATCGTGGCTTAGTTATAGTAAAACAGTATTAATAGTCGCAGTTTATTAATTACAGAATGGCCGAAATACTCAGCAATTGAATCATGCCCTAACCCTGATAGGACTGGAGTCCCGTTTTGGGGACAAATCGCTTAGAGTTAGACTGTGTTGTCCCCAAAACGGGACTGCAGTTCTAAAAGGGCTTAAGTCCCTACACTATGACTAGGTATATTTACCATAGGCGATGGGGTGGATGGAATGAATGAATTAATTATTTTGAGCTACTTGTAGTGTGGATTAATTAATGTTGCTAATGGGGGACAACAACATAATATACACTTGTTTTTGTCATGTCGTATTACGAGTGGTCTGATACACTAAGACTTCACGGAACATACCCCTTTTTGCTCGAAACGGTATGCTACGTATGAATATAACGTACTTGTAGCTGGTAGTTATTGAAGAACAGCAGTAATGCTTTACGCTTTTTACCATTATTTATAAATAGCTCTACTACTGCTGAGTATGTTTTTTTTCTCTTCTTACTCAGCAAACATTGTTTAGAAGTTGTTGTTTTGTTTTGCATACATACGAGTGGTGTTTCTGTACGCCGCTGTCGAACGTGCTCTGTGTAGCCACGTGCCTATACCATGGGTCGTCAAGGAGAAGTAGTAGATAAAGTACACTCGTATCACCAAATACCGAATATACACACACAAGTAGAGCCAGTACCTGTCGTCAAAGGCCCATCATAAACACCACACAGGAGTGAGCCGTACCTTTCTGTCACGCTCCACCCTTATATATATATATACGGGCAGTATCTTATCATCAAAACCCGGGTCGTATCTTAACATCCCGACTGATCCCGTAGGACCAGCTACACGCGAGGCATCCATCATCTCAGATCAGAATGCCTCACCACACCATATGAAACCCCAATCTACGAGGCATACTAAATAATGCCCCGATACATAATACGAAACCCCACAATACATGAAACCCCCAAGACCGGAAAACCTGTTGTATCAAGCTACCGCATACCACGAACAGTGGCACTCTCCAGCCTGGTTGGCAGTGAGTGAGTGGGATAGAGAGGTCAATTGAAGTTCGTTTTTGTTTTTTAGCTTATCGAGGCGGTGGTCGTATAATAGGACGTAGGGTTCGGGCTACGTACGAGCTATGATATGGAATGTGCGTGTGTTGTGCTGGTGGTGTTACGGTCGATGACGTCATAGCCCATGCTGTTCCGTTGAAAAACAGCAAAACAAGCAAAACAAAAAAAGTGCTCGCACCTTAGCGCGCCTTGATTGAGGCTCGGCCTTCCAATTTGAAGAATCTTTTTGAAGACTACTGACTGTAATATGCACGATAGTCTACTTTAATACCGATACACTGATATATACAAATATCTATATACCAGGTATGGTGTACCAGGTATACTATTTACTGAATATTTATAGTAAAAAAACATGCTATATACGCATGTTCATTACCCGTATGTACGTAGGATAATGATATGCATATATATGGACGTTCATTCCTTGTATTCGTACAGCAGTAGTCTTTTTTATCGAGCTATATATTATATAATACGTGCTTCTGAGGGTCATGAATTGGCTCACTATTAATATGTATTAATAATTACTTCACGGCTACGTAGTTACTGGTATTAGTTATTAGTTGGCAGCGAAGCCAGCCCAACTATTTTAATGACCGATTTTAGTCGAACTAAAGCCACACCGGCGAAGCGAAACAACCAAGGCAAGCAACAAACGAGTACACCCCCCTCCCCCCCCCCGTCCGGAGGAGGAGGAAGTAGATGCACAGATGTGCCCTTATGGCAAAAAATCCGAGAGAGGAACATTCACGTAGTGGGAGAATGTGAAAGGTACAAGGAGGAAAGGGATGTGTTCGAGGAGGAGATGAGAAAAATAGACGAATGTGACCTGGAGAAGTTTGGTACACTAAAGTAGCGAGAAAACGTTCGCTATCTTACAAGATAGATGGCCACAGGCGGTGAAACAGTAGGAAGGGGATAAGATTAGCGAACAGTTTCTTTGTAATATATGGAAACAACGTAACGAGCGCCCAAATGTTGGAGGTGTCTCTATTAGGAGTAGGAACGGTGCTCCGTCTCGAAAGGGATGCGTGGTCAATGGTCAAATGACTAAGGCAAGCAACAAATGAGTACGCCCCCCCCCCTGCTGTATTGCCAAAATTAACCCCCACTACCTTCAAGTTCTCCAACATAATAATTGCACTTCAGAAAAAAATCAACTCAACTCGTGTAAGGTCCCACGCTCACCGGCCCCTTGTCGACAAGCCGTGGTCACAGGTCACACAGGCGTCGCCCCTCCCCCCCCCCCCCCCGGGGGGCTAGTTTTTTGTTTTCGTCGCGCATATTTTACGAGGATGCAAACAACATTCCCTTCCCAAAATGCTGGTTGATTTTCCATCTTTTTTTTTTTTTACTCGCGGCGGGTGGTCTCGCACTTTCGGTGCCGGAAGGATGGTTGGCTCAATTAATTCCAATCAAACCCTCGGCATGATTTTTTTTTTTTAATCACGTTTTTGTTTTCGTGTTCATCGTATAAATACAATATGCACATATTAAATAACATAAAATAGTAGTGTGACGCTACCGGCTTTATACCGCCGTATATACTATTAATACTGCTGTATATATAGAACAACGGCTTATATATAATACCACCATGAATAACCCTTGAGAAAATGCCTTGTGTATTAAATGCACCAGCCGAGAGGTTCGAAAGCACGGCGGTGCAACCGCTATTAATAGCCAGGGTACACTCATGGAGTTATCTGATTTCCGATTATTTGCTATATACGAGCAGCCAAGCTTCACTTTTTTTACTTATTTTTATAAAAATGATCCCATTCAATATCTTCGACCTTCTTTTATTTCTCCCTCCTGTATATTAATAGTCGTGACTCAGACCCGGGGTCATATATCAGACTCTCCTCCCCCCTCCCCACTACTCATACGTACGTACGGTTTGTGCCTTTCATTCTTGTTCATCGCGAATCAAACTTCAGCCCTCTCTTCCCTCGTTGACCCGCGTATAATTAGTACTCAACCTGTACTATCGCAAACGACCCTAAAAAACAGAGCTGTAACTCGGCTGGCTATAAGCCGCGGGCTAGTTGCCAGTTGACTAGATACTACTGTAGTAGGTAGAGTTATTAGTCGTATCGGTGCCAACTATCCTACTATTTGGGCTTCTTTGTTTTGTACATATATAGGAAGGCTTGTTTTGGCTCATCAAACTTTTAGTACGTATGTAAAATGAAGCCTTATTGGAGAATTGCCTCGGGGGGGGGCTCGGGGGCGTTCTGCTGCCCCCCCTCAGCCGAGGGATGGGGGGGGGGGGGGGGGGGGGGGTGTACTCATGTTGTGCACGGCCGTAGTCATATGACCATAGACCCTCGCATCCCTACAATGCCGGGACGGAGCGCGTTGGGTTTTCACCAACCAGGCAGACATTGCTTGCACCAAGCGCGAACGCCGTGAGGTATTGGGCGAGTCGCATGGAGGGTGAGCTGCATCCTGCTAAGAACCGCCTCTGAGGCGGACTTGCATATGGACGACAGCTTCAATGAGTTAATTTAATTTCTGGTGTGGCCACTTCCGGAGACAGCAATGGGTTTTACTATGTAACTGCCTCGCGGACGCCTTACCATATTAACACTACGTGATACGACCATTCCCCTTGTGCGGAACAAAGGTTCTCCACCCCGCACAAATGATCTACTAGACCGCCAGCTTTGGTGACCGCCAAAAAAAAAATAACAAAAAAAAACGGCACCCTGGTTGTCTAGGTCACGCAGCGAGTGGCGTGTTTTACAGCGTCGTTGCCAACCGACGCCAACCCAACCTATAAATATGGGTACCATATCATATATTTATAGGGGGGGGGGGGGGGGTGCTACTCATTTGTTCTTCCTAAGTTATATTTGCCGTTGACACGCATCCCCTTTGATGACACATGGGGGCGGGTGTACTCATGTGTGCATGCCGCGTAGTCATATGGCCATAGACCTCGCATCCCTACATGCCGGGACGAAGCATGCTTGAGGGGGCGGGGCGTTCTTCTCTTTGTCGTGGCCCCTGTTATGTCCGTGCCAGTGACACCTCGAAAAATATTATTAATTACTATTATCCGTTGCTCCATTTCAATCAAACATTCACCTTAACCCACATACCAATAATCCTAATACTTGCAAAACTATACCAATCAAATTTCAATTATGTTACAGATATTACGGGCGATAGTAAATAGGACCGCAAAACAAAACTGCTTTTATATTTCCTGTTTTACAAACAAATTTCGGTCCTTATATTACTCTATTAATAGTCCCCCGTAAATAAAACCCTTTCCCATGACGAAAAATATGAGAAGATATATAAACTCCGAAAAAAACGAACCCTGCCGAACCACGGTAACTGATGTTATAATATTAAAACATTCAAGGTCTAGTTTTCAATAAGTAATCCCCCCCCCCAAAAGGGGATTTGCAGGTAAACGGTCGTTAAACAAAACAAACAACTTTAGAAAGAAGCGAACCTCTCTTGTCATTGCAGCAGCAAGGCCCCTGAGAACACCAAAAAAAAAAAACAGAGTAATATATATATATAAAAGAGGTAATGCTAAGATGGGAACCCCTCTGGTTTCATTGCTGTACAGTTATTATGTTATTATAGTATACCGGTACCTGTTATGTACAGCAGGTATAATAGCATATAATACCTACTACTACTACTACTACTACTACTACTACTACTACTACTTCTACTACTACTACTACTACTACTACTACTGTAGTAGTAGTACTACTACTACTACTACTACTACTACTACTACTACTACTACTACTACTACTACTACTACTACTACTACTATTAATACTACTACCACTACCACTACCACTACCACTACTACTAAGGGTGGGTCTTGCCTGTCGCATATGGCATTGCATTGTCTGCTCTGCTTACTGCACTGAGCGTAGTATCTCTGTGTCGTAGTTTTGTGACCACAGAACTGGTTCCTTTTTAGGATGAAGAATCGGCACGGACACTGGGCGTGCTGGATGCTGGATGTCGACGGGTAGAAAGGAAAAGGCTTAATGTGAAGAACACACACACCAAGGGTGCACAAAAAAAAAGAAAACGACACCACACACCCCCCCCCGATGTAAGAATGAAATATAGACCAATCAATGGAGCGGTATTTTTGCGCGAATTTTAAAACGAAAGCTTGTTTTTCTTTGTTTAGTTTGTTTTTCACTTTCTTTAGGTTTTAGTATATATACCCCCTCTGCCCTCTCCCTTTTCTCCCCCTCCCCCTCCTTGTAGGTACCGAAATAGAAAATAAAAGGGTTCTACGTATGGTATCATATACAATATAGTACAGGACACCTAGTAATACACAGGAAAAAAAAGCTGGCCCAGGCTGTATTTTTTATTCGAGATAATAATAAGGTGTTTTCTGCTCTAATTTCCAGATAATGACTCTCAAATTTCTTAGTTTCCTCTCAATGCCAGCCTGGCTTTCTTATTGGCCTGTTTCTTATCAGGTGTCCTGTACTGCATATATATGTTCGATCGGCATTTTTTTCCCCCAGGTATCCCTAACAGATGCTACCTTGGTACAGCAGTATCTGGTGTATATATCATGTATGCATATACCTGGTATAACACTGGCGCTCGAGCCCCGAGCTCCGAAATCGCAGCGCGTGGGTAAGCACAATTCGACGAGAGTTGACGAGGGAAGGAAGGGCTGAAATCTTCTCGCGATAAAAATGCAAGGCACGAACCGTAGTGGGGGAGGAGGGAGAGGAGCCTGCTTTGTGACCCCGGATCTTAGTTACGACCAGGAAGGAGAGAGCAAGGAAGGGCGAAGATAATAAATGGGATGGAAAAAAAAAGAAGAAAAATAAAAAGGCAGACACTGCCGTCAGAAGGTTATTGTTCTGTTATCCACTCCTTTGGGACTTGCAAGGGGAAACTATGAAAATGTGAAGAATAGAAATGCCGCTCATTGTTTTGCAGAATCCGCCACAAGCTTCGTATGGGCTACAGTATAACCCTCCAAAAAAAGGGTCATACTCGTAGCCCATACATGTAGGCCATACGACCCTATTGAGACCCAAGGGTACCTACGTAGCTCGATATAAATCATATAAAGAGCGCGGCACAGCCTGGGAGGCTGAGTCAGCAGGATATATATGTTGAAGTTTTGTGTCGTATACTCCCTCGGTTGACGATTTATTGATGATTTTACGAGCGACCCGATTGATTTGGCTTTTATAAGGGTAGCGGCCAAAAAAAGGTATACCTGGTCCGTTTGCGGCCAAAAACAGGTACATACTTAAAATCAAGTCAAAAACGCACTCCACGTGCCCTGCCATTGGTCCACAACTCGTTGTACAGTACCTGTTTTTGCCTCTTTAAAACCCAGATACCAGGTATATCTGATTTTGTCTACTCTGCTTGACTTACACCTTTTTTTTGTCGTTTTTAAGCCAATCAGAGGCCCTTCATAGTTCCACCCTATGCCCCCTATACAAATGCCGACGTACGCGGAGACCCCCTCCCCCCTTCGCACCTCGAATCACACGCCACTCGAGCGACACACATATCTGCCTGCACACCTCCGCCGAAATAATACGAGATAGAAGGCTCCCCTTCGGGATTATGGTTGACTTGGAATACCACAGGGGTGTCGCAAGCCGAGAAGGGAGAATACAGCAGCAGGCGTTCGTTCCTCGTACTATTAATACGTAGCCACCGGGCGAGCACGAAGAACATGAAACAAATCTACTTTGTGTTGCAAGGAACGGCAGGTTCGTGGGGTGCGTTTTAAACTTGATTTTAGTATGTACCTGTTTTTGGCCCCGAACGGACCAGGTGTACCTGTTTTTGGCCGCTGCCCTTTTTCTAACTACTATTTTGTATTTTGTACTACTGAACTGCCTGTGCTGTTGTATATACGAGAACTTAGTGTATTATACTGCGAAAAAACAACACCCATCCCAATGCTCGTACGTATCATAGCAAGCACATACATTGATAGTCCTGTCGCCGAAGCGTGGAACAAATATTAATAACAATGTTCTTTTTGAAGTATTACCTACGAAATTAAGGCCATTTTAACATTTAGTAAGAAGCCGTTCTCTCTACCCGATTAGTAACCCTAATGTTCAGCACTCCCAAGCGAGGTCATTACTAGAGATTCGAACCTGCTGCGTTATTTTTCGCGTCCAGTCTCTGTACTCGGTACCGAACCCGGAGCCTTTTAGCTATTTTGATGTGTTAGCGTCGTCACAATACCAGGTACCAGGTATGCATTTTGCAACAAAAAAAAACGTAATCACTTTCTCAACTTTTATGTAGCAGTACCATGCTGCACGTTTTTACCCTTTCAGCACTGCACATGCTATACTTTTAATAGTACGGGGGGACATACAGGTACGATATGATTCCAACAGCAGGCGGAACTTTACGGCTTCGGAACTTTGCGCCATACATATAGTCTTTTGAGAGTTGAGACGCCAAATTTGGCACTCTTCACGTTCTTCGTGGAAATGTGAAAGAACGGTAGACTGGCCATTTTTATTTTTTTTAATATATTTTTCGGCATATTCGACCTTAACCCATTCATAACTGAAAAAAATGTTCTCACACTATTTCCAAGTAGTGTGTCCCCAAATACGTGGGACCAGTTAACTGACCCACGAAAAGGAAGGAAGACAAAAATCGGTCTTCTTTTTTTCATACTGCCCATGAACCATGAAGAACAAGCACCCCAAGTTTTGTCTCCAAACTCTCAAAAACCATGGCGCAAATATCGTTTTCCGGAAGGGTATTTTTTCCCCTTATTAAGGTTCCAAATTCGCTCAATACATTGTTCTATTGCTTTGGCAGTCGTCTCTTAACCGACTCAGAACTGAAAAAAAATGTTCCACACTAATTCCAAGTAGTTTGTCCCCAAACTCGCTGGACCAGTTCTCAAGGGGTTAACACAGCAGCGTTGTATATGGGCTTGCAGAAAGAAAAAATGTGACATGGACGTCTATGCCCATGTTGATCCGATCATGTTCAAGACGTGTAGTGTCCAATTACTCGGCGTCTTGAGCGATACATGGCCTGAATACATGTTAAATTATTTTTACTACAGGAAGGCGATCCCTATGAGGCACTGGTATGAAATAGCGCCGAACATGCTATGTGAACTTAGGGGGATACATGGTTTTCGGATTCATCGGGGGTCCTGATTTATCTTAATACAATATCCCCTACTGCAATTCCAAGTACAATACGTAGTACAGCAGTATGCCCCCGAGATGTGGGGATACAGCGGGTGCCTCGATTTAAGAGCGTCCGAGCTAAGGGCATTCGGGATTTAAGAGCGGTCATATCGGCATGTTATGTCCCGCCTATACTAGAAGCTATATATTTCCCACAACAGATAAGAGCAATCACTGTGTGGTTAAGAGCGCTTGTTTTGGTTTAAGATTGTCACGGGGTGCTCTTAAATCGGGGTACCCACTACTGCTGTAGTGCTGAAGGGTAAAGGGGTTCATATAGGATGGCACACCTTTTTTTCTTTCTTTTTTTTTTCCATCCTATGTATTATCATCGCACTTCTATCTCTCTCCCTCCCTAGTCGTAACTCAGATCCGGGGTCACAAAGTAGGCTCCTCTCCCTCCTCCCCACTACGGTCTTGGTAACATGGTTGCTTGAGGTACAACACCAGCGGAGAAGTTGCACGTATCATATACACGTGCCACAAGGCTATTTAGATTTGCACGTATTTTTTGTCACCAATCTCCGGCGCCCTGTTCCCATTTGGTGCTTAACCCCTCAGTGGGCGCATCCCCCTTTTGCACCCTGCTCCTGCTCCCGCTTATTGGTGCCTTGCTCGTACGTGCCATTTCTCCGCCGCCGGAGTTATAGATTCACTCATCCATAGTTTAGTAAAATAATTCCAAGGCGTTACATTAGTTTCTACTTCAGAGGCACACGATGTGTAATTACCGGGTAATACCGGTAGGTAATCCCTCCACAAGGTTACGTATACTACATACTCGTACATACGTACCTGTTTTTTTTTTTCCCAGCAGGTATTCATCCCCTTGTATTAAAAGCAAAGGGGTCGGTCAGGAGAAATACTTTCAGCCCTTTTTACAGACAGCAACTCTCTGCCTTTTTCTGTTGACAGGCCTTGACTTGACACTGACACCAATACTACTAGGTTTTAGTGTGGAACACTCGGTTCTACACCCTTGACATCGTCCGTTTCGCCTCGCTTGACATGCTGCTTGACATACGCTGCTTGACATGTCTCCTGACATCTGTGCTATTAAGGAAGAGCCACGGGTTATGCATGCATGGTGCGGCGGTGTCGTACTGAGAGGGGGTACGACTACTTTTAAGTCTCTGACCTTTGTATGACTGGAGGGACTCCCTCCTCGCCTCGGGAACTATCCAATACAGAGGGGGGTACGGTTTAAGAGCGATGTGTCAGCCCTAGTGCATACGAGACCTCTCTAAAACCGGTATGTAGTCCTATTTAAGCCGGGATGGACATTGTTTGGATTTTAGTATGCCCTGTCCCAAGCCTTTTGATCTCTCTCTTAAATCGAGCTCTCTAAAATCGAGCTCTCTAAAATCGTAGCCCCTCCGATATGTGTATCATACTGTCTTGTAACATCGTACGTATTTTGCGATCCCATTGTTTTTATGTGTTTTTACAACTTTGTTTTGACTTTGTATGATATGTATGTGTGTGCGTTGTTTGCGGCGTGCGCGCATATTTGTTGCTTTTACTAAATAATGCGGGGTGAGGTAGATAGAGCTACTGTAGTTTCTCATGCTGTACATACCACTCTGTCCGGAAATATAAGTATCGTTTGTACTTTTGATATGACAATCAAACGGTGACTATATTCCCGACCAGAGTGACATGAAGAACCTGAGAAAAAAGAGGTGCATATAATACCCCTCTGCGAATTGTAACATGACTCCTATTTCCCCGTACCTGCCCCTAAACGCCCATCCTCCTCCCCCCCCCCCCCCATCCTTCCTCCCTCTACCTCCTCCTCCTCCTCCCTCCTCCTCCTCCTCCTCCTCCTCTCATCCTTCCTCCTCTCCCTCCTCCTCCTCCTCCTCCCGTTTTTTTTTGCCCCGCTCAGGAGCGAGGAGCGACCCCCGTCAAGACTGACGCCAGCTCCTCAGCTGCTACCGCCGCCGCCGCCGTCGCCGTCGACGGTGCGTCGGACGCTACACAAGCTCCCGTGTCAACCGTTGGAGCGGACGAGGCGGAGGGGTCGTCGGAGGGTAGCGCGGGGGATGATGGGGACGGAGCGGCGGCTCTGGCAGCAGCGGTAGCGGCGGCGGCGGCGGCAGCGCCGACTGATGATTCTGCCCCCAAGTCGGCCATCGAGGCCGCGGAAGCGGCGGAGGCTGAGAGAGAGGCGAGGGAGGCCTTGATGGAAGCGGAGACCACGACACCGGAGGTGGTGGTGGTGGCGGCGGCAGATGCTGATGTTTCCTCCGCTGCGGGCGTAGGGGCGGCGGCGCCGGCGGCGCCGGTGGTAGTGGAGGGAGGAGCGGAGCCTGCTGGTGGTGGTGGTGGTGGTGGTGGTGGTGGCGGTGGTGGGAATGATGACGATGATGAGGAGGATGCTGTCGTGGTAGAGTGGACCGCGGAAAAAGAGGTTTCGGTGGAGGCATCTGCGTTAGAGGGGGGGGAGGGGGTCGTCGGTGAGAGCACGGAAACGGCGGCTGCTGCAGCGGCTACCTCTGCTGGTGGTGATGGTGGTGGTGGTGGTGAGGTTGCGGTGGCACCAGAAGGCGAGGCCGTCGCTGCGTCGGGGGGGGTGGGGGCTGCGCCGGCGGTTGGGGTAGAGGTTGCCGCCGTGACTGTTGAGGTTTCGAGAGTGGCGGCTGGTACTGCTGCTGATGATGATGATGACGCCGCGTCAAGCGTGGCTGCGGCTGGCGCCTTGCCTGAAGCGTCGAGTGCCGCTGCTGGTGTCGAGGTGCGTGTGATATGTACAGCGTACACCAGTAGTGGGGTGTGTACGTTTCGTACCTTTGACTTTGTTTTTCTTGCATGTGGGAGGTAGGAGAGAGAGGTGCGGTGGTGTCGGTGTTGGTGTGGTGTGGTGTGGAGCGAAGGGTGCTACAACGTCTTGATCTCGAGCTCGATGTAGTCTACACGGAAGGATTGTACTAGTAGCAGTTGTTGGTGGTGTTGGGGTTATTGTTGGTGGTGGTGTTGTTGGTGGTGTTGTTGTTGGTGTTGTTTTTGCTGCTGTTGTTGTTATGATATCAACCGGTCGCTGTAATGTAGTCAATCAAGACAGACCTTCGTACACTATTCTGGGAGGAAAGAAAAATCGAACAAAGTAATAGAAAGGTGAAGTTTAGAACAATTAAAAAATAACAAGCGAAATTGAGAATGGTGCTCCGACCAACGCTACGATTACTCGGAGGGGGAAGGGCGACCCGCGTCGAAGGCGTGAGGCGAGGGAAGGAGTTTGTATGTCGAGCGTATGTTGATGGGAAGGTCGGTGGGTGAACGACAGGCAGAGCCCCCGCACCCCCCCGCCCCGACCGTGAGCCAGCTCTTCATTCCTGGTCATACACGTAGCGTTCTTCAGATGGGTTTTCGGCCTCCTTTTCACATCGAACTCCCTCCCCTCCCCCCCCGCCAGATGTGTATAAGAGACAGCTCTAAAATCGAGCTCTCTAAAATCGTAGCCCCTCCGATATGTGTATCATACTGTCTTGTAACATCGTACGTATTTTGCGATCCCATTGTTTTTATGTGTTTTTACAACTTTGTTTTGACTTTGTATGATATGTATGTGTGTGCGTTGTTTGCGGCGTGCGCGCATATTTGTTGCTTTTACTAAATAATGCGGGGTGAGGTAGATAGAGCTACTGTAGTTTCTCATGCTGTACATACCACTCTGTCCGGAAATATAAGTATCGTTTGTACTTTTGATATGACAATCAAACGGTGACTATATTCCCGACCAGAGTGACATGAAGAACCTGAGAAAAAAGAGGTGCATATAATACCCCTCTGCGAATTGTAACATGACTCCTATTCCCCTGTACCTGCCCCCTAAACGCCCCATCCTCCTCCCCCCC
>MEHQ01004117.1:81953-92410 GCA_008828725.1 Saccharina japonica
CCCCCTCCCTCCCTCCCTCCCTCCGCCTCCTGTTTCCCTCTGCCTTTCTGCGTCCTCTACCTCCTCATCCCCCGTCCCCCTGCGTTCTTCCTCTGCCTCCCCACGTCATCGTCGTCTTCGTCGTGGTTTGGAATTGTTGCAGCAGGCGGGCGACGCTCCTCCTCCTTCTACCCCCCCCCCTGCTACTGGTGCTGCTACTGCGGCGTCCTCCGAAAGTCCTGCCTCTGCCACCGCCGCCACCGCGCCCCCGGCGGTAACCGAGGGCCCCGCCGTGAAGGCTAAGATTGCGGCGTTCGACCAATCGGCTCCCGCTAAGCCGGAGTTCGTGGCTCCCTCGGCGGAGACGAAGGAGATGGAGGTACTGGAGCCCAAGCTGCCCTCGGTGTCGTCCATCGTGGCGAGGATGGAGGCTAGGATTGAGGCAACGCCGCCGGCCGCGGAGGCGGATGTCGGGGCTGCTACCTGTGAGTTTTTGTTGTTTGTTGTTGTTGTTGTTGTTGTGAGTTTTGTTGTTGTTGTTGTTGTTGTTGTTGTTGTTGTTGTTGTTGTTGTTGTTGTGAGTTTTGTTGTTGTTGTTGTTGTTGTTGTTGTTTGTTTGTTTGTTTTTTTTTCCCTCAACGCAACGCACGCTGCGGATTGTTGCATAGGAAGTATACCAGTATTATGGTATACGAGCATCCCTTCTTATTCTTATTTTTGTTTTGTTTACTTGGTATCTACTTGATTGACTTTGTACGATTATTATTCTTATTGTATTTTGCGTCTACCATCGGATAATGTGCAAAACCACGAGCTTCGACGTTGCTCACCCATAAGCATACTCCAAAATAAGAGATAAAACCAAAAGACTTTCATAAGCCCTCCTTTTCACATCGAACTCCCTCCCCTCCCCCCCCGCCCCGCCCCGCCCCGCTCTCCTTCACTCCCTCCGCCTTACCCCCACCTTGTCAACCCTTGCCCCCGCCGCCGCCGCTTCTGCTGTTCATTTTGTTTCCCCTTGTGTCCTGCTTCCTGCTCTCTGTGCCCTCCGTGTCCCGTGTCCCTTTTCACATGGCCTCTGTGTATTCTGTGATCGGTGTCCTGTAAAATTTCCCGTTCCCTGCCCCCCGTTCCCTTCGTCTCTTCCCCCCCCCCCCCCCCCCCCCAGCATACTACTATTTTTCCAAACAGTTTTGGTCCCCGAAACGCCCGCTGCGGAATATTACTTTACCCGTACCCCTTCCATTTCCTGCCGTATTTTTAGTAACTAGAATATTGTGTACCATTACGGGAAAACTCGTGGACGGTTTTGACTAGCGTCTGTCTTGGAAAATGGTCAAGAATGCCGCCCGCAAAGAATGGATGATATTAAGTGTTGCTCAAAATGTAAAAAAAAAAAAAAAAAACATATCAGAGGGTCTGACTCAAGCAAACGGTGTGGATTGCGTTTGTTTTTTTGAGGGATTGGGTTTTTGAGCCAGCCTGTCGTGATGAGTGAGAGTCGTGACGGTTTACATCACGAGTTAGTGACGCGGTGATGATGAGGTGACGGCAATGGCGGGGGTTAGCGACGGTGATCACGATTTATACAGTGGGGGTATTCACGAGTGGCCTCCTTCACAACCGACTACACCCCCCCCCCCGTTGAAAGTGGAGTTGGACCAGTTTCGCGCTGGCAGCAATCCCACGCCCCCCCCCCTCCCCCGTCCGTTCTCCCACTGCGCTTTCTATCGCAGTGCCTGCATCGGCGGAGAAGCCTAAGACTCCTCCTGGCGCCGCCGCCACCGGTGCGTCGGGGGACGAATCACGCGACCTTCTCGCGGCGACGGCGGCGGTGGCGGCTGAGGCGGTTGTGGTGACCGAGACCCCTGCTCCCGTGGAAGACGGGGCAGGGGCGCCCAGCGGCGGCGCGGACCCCGAAGCCAGCGCTGTTGGAAAGGCTGAAGGGGCTGTCGAGGTCGCCGCCGCTACCGCCGCCGCTACCGTCGCCACCCCTGCCCCTACCGCTTCCACCGAAGAAGTTGTGGAAGTGCTTGCTGCTGCGGAGACTGAGGCTCCCGCTACCGCTACCGCTACTGCTACTGCTACTGCCCCCGCGGTTGTCGAAACGCCTGCTGCGGAAGTGGCGGCGGAGGTCGGGGCAGAGGCGCCCAGCGCTGAAGTCGTGGAAGCGGTGTCTGTTGCGGCGGCCGAGGAGGTCGGGGAGGTCCCGAGGGCTGCCGTCGAGGCACCCCCCGCGGCGGTTGAGGCGCCTGCTGCGGACATCGAGGTAACCGCGGAGGAGGTTGGAACGGCCGAGGCCGCGACCGAGCCTAGCGCGGTCGAGGTGGAGGCACCTGCCGTGGCCGCGGCTACTGAGGTCGCCGACACGCCCAAGGTGGAGCTTGCGGAGGAGGAAGCTGTGGGGAACGTCGAGGCACCGAGCGCTACTGCTGCCCATGCCGCCACCACCGAGGCGCCTGCCGCTGTGGAAGCTGCCGAGGAAGCCGTCGCTGTGGTTGAGGCGCCCTCTGTGGTGGCACCGGAGGCGGAGGTGAAGGCAGACGCGGAGGCGGGGGAGCGTAGCGTTGTGGCCGACACACCCGCGGTCGACGTCGTCGATAAGGAAACCGAGGCGCCGCCCGCGGCTGTTGTGGCTTCTAAGACGCCCGCCGCTGTGGAGGCCGCGGCAGCACCTGTGATGAAGAAGGAGCCTGTGGACCAGCCTGCGGCGGCCATGTCCGTCGGGTCGCTGATTGCCGCGATAGAAGCGCCTGTAGCCGCCCATGTAGGCGCCGTTTCGCCCTCTAAGGAGATCGAACCGGCTGCCCCTCCTGCTGCTGTTGTTGTTGTTGCTGCTGCTGCTGCTCCTGTGGAGACGGTTGCTGTGGAAACTGAAGCGCCTGCCGCGGTGGTGGAAACTCCTGCCGCGGAGGTGGAAGCTCCCGCTGTGGTGGCAGAGGTCGAGGCGGCTACTGCTGCTGTTCCCGCCGCCACCGACGCTGCCGCCACTGCTGCTGCTGCTGCGGTGGAACCTGAGGCGCCTAGCGTTGTTGTGGCCGAGACTTCCCCTGTAGAAGTGGGTGTGGAAACGGAGGCACCTAAGGTTGTAGCCGAGGTAGCGCCTGTTGCGGAAGCGGCCACCGAGGAAGCAAGCGCTGTCGTGGCCGAGACGCCCGATGCGGAGACGGAGGCGGAGGCGCCTAGCACTGCCACCGATGAGGGTCCTGCTGCCGTGGTAGTGGTGATGGCTGATGAGGTACCTGCTGTTGTCGCCGCCGCGGACGTTCCCGCCGCTACGCCCGCTGTGGAAGCCGCCGAGGATGTTGGCGCTATCGAGGTGGTGGCTGAGGCACCCGCGGCGGAGGTCGAGGCGCCTGCCACGGCTCCCGCCGCTCCTGCTTCTCCCGCCGCCGCTGCCGCCGCCGTTGCCACCGTCGTCGCTGAGAGTACTCCCGCTGTGGTGGGCGCCGACACGCCCGTTACCGCCCCTGTTGGAGCTGACATCGCGCCTGCCGTAGAGGGTGCCGCGATCGACGTCGAGGTTGAGGTGCCTGCCATTGCGGTGGCGGAAGTGGTGGCGGAGCCGGAGGTGGAGACAGGGGCCGCGGCTGGTGTTGTGGCTGAGGGGGCGCCGGCTGAGGTGCAAGCCGAGGCACCCCCCGCTGCGGACGCTGCTCCTGTTGCTGCGGACGCTGCTCCTGTTGCTGTCGTTGGTGCTGCTTCTGCTGCTGAGGCGGCTCCCGCCATCGACGCCAAGGCGCCTGTCGATGTGGCGGAGGCGCCCGCTTCGGAGGCGGACGCTAAGACGCCGCTGAGCGTTGGAGATGAGACGTCGCCCGATACCGCCGCCGCCGCCGCCGTCACTGCTACCCCTGCCGCCGCCGCCTCTGCCGCCGCCGCTGCCGACGTGGGTGGAGACGCGCCCGGTGTCGGCGAGGACGTGGTCGCCGGTACCGCGGCGGTCGAGGGGTCGCCCGTTGCCGAGGCTGAGGCGGCACCCGTCGACATCGCCGCCGTCGATGGTGGTGCTGGTGGTGGTGGCGGTGATGAAGCCGTTGCGGAGCCCTCGATAAAAAGCATCGAAAAGGTGGTGGTGGTGCCCGAGGAGGTGGTCTTGGAGGGCGCGGCGGCGGCAGCGGTCGCGGCGACGCCTGAGCCCGCCGCCGCCGTCGATTTTCCGGCGGCCGTTGAGGTGTCGCACAACGGTTCGGCAGTGGGTGTGGCGGAGGCGGCAGCGGCGGCAGTTGATGAGGGCCCGGCGGCGATCGCGGGAACTGTCGCGTAAGAAGCCTTGGCGGAAGCCGTGGCAGAAGCCGTGGTGTACACCTGGGTCGGAAGCCGCGGAGGATCCCGGGGCGGATCCCGGGGCGGAACCCGGAACGGAACCCGGAACGGAACCCGGAACGGGAGAGAGTGGGTGGCGGTATTGAGACGTAAGGCTCATACACCAGGCCAGACCAGAGCAGGGCAGAGCAGAACAGAGCAGAAAAAGCCCGTGAGCCCTATCTACTCCGCCCCCCCCCTCCCCTCCGTTTGCTTTTTTTTTTTTTCCCCTTTGGTTTTTCTAGCTCACTTCTTCCGCTTTTTTAGGCTCTGGCTCTTTTTATTTTCTACTGTTTCTGGTTTCTGGTTATTCTCTCATCTGGTTATTTTTCTTTCTTTTTTTCGGTCATTTCTCTGGGTCATTTTTTTTCTTGTCAGTTTGTTTTTTTATTGTCTCGTTTTTTGTTGGTATCTACCTCCCTTTTTTTTGTTTTTGCAGCGCCATCGGCACCGCCAATACCAGTCTGATCGTAAGCACAAGGGAGCTTGGTATATTTCGCGCGACGTATTCAAAAATGATTTATAGTTAAGATCAGACTGGTAATTATTTGGTCTGCAGCAACCCGCGACACAACCGAAGAAGGGCTGTTTTTCATGCTTGAGCAAAAAAAATCGCTGCCTTAGAGAGAAACACACAGACCGAGAAAGACCGGGGTGGGGGCAGACCGGGGTGGGGCAGAGGGTGGGGTGGCGGGGGGAGCGGGGGCATGGAGGGGGGACCGGCGAGCGGGAACAGTTTTGCAGGGGGGGCGGGGAATGGCGGGCGGGGGGGGGGCGGGGGGGGGACCTCATTTGTTGCTTGCTTGCATTGACCCCATTGACCACGCTCCCTTTCGAGCGGAGCAGGGGGTGGGGCGGTGGGGGATGCAAGGGTTTGGTGACGCGGCTGTCGGTAGCTGTTTGGTCCGCTGAATTGTATTCTAGTTGCATACGGCCGGGTTTGTGCTCCGTTAGTTGACCCCATATTGGTCAGTGTCACCTTCCAAACGCGCCTTCTGCTGTGTTGCCTGCCGGAACCGATACGAACAATGGCGTTTGTCGGGGGGGGAGAGGGGCGAGAGTAGGGAGGGGGGGGGGGGAACATACCTGTCGACCTATAGAAACCCGTTCCAAGTGAGAATGGGGCGGGCGAGGGGCACGGCTGTAAAGTAAGGTGCACGCATACGTACATGTGGGCACAAGTTTGAGCACGAACCATCCAACCATGATGTCATGTTGGTGTTGGATGGGGGAATTCAGCGGAGACGCGAGGTTACAAATTGCGCGTGCACGCCTTTGGGACAAGCAAGCAAGCGAGGAATTGTTTTTCCTTATTTTATTTTTTTTTCTCTTATTTTGCTGTACACCCATCCCAGACACGATATTCAAAAACACAAGAGACATATTAGTAGCGCGGGGGCGAGAGCGAGGCGGGGAGGGGGGGGGGGAGAGAGAGAGAGAGAGAGGGAGAGAGAGAGGGGGGGTGCGTTTGTGTTTGTGTATGTGTGGGTTTTGCTCTCCTTCAGTGCAGAAAGAAGGGGGGTGGTCTTTATTCACGTTCCTTTGCTGGCTGGCCTGTTGGCTTTTGCCTGCTGGCTTGCTGGCTTGCTGGCTTGCTTGCTTGCCTGCTATTAATAGCGATGTGGCTTGCTGGTTTTTACCTGCTTGTTTGCTTGCTTGCTTGCTGACTGGCTTGCTTGCTTATTGATTGTGCTGTTTTTTTATCCAGGGAGGGAAGGGGTGGCAAGGAGGGAAGGGAGGGGTAAAATCAGCATGAACCATGGAATGAAAGGCAAGTAGGTCGGCCGCTGGCGTTGGCTTTACGTTTCCGCGCAGCCTTTCGCCCGAAGAAAAGCTGTGTGTCCGGAGTTTTGTTTTTGGGAACGGGCAGATGTGTTGCAGGGGGGGGGGGATGTTTTTCATCTCAGCTCAGACGATGGTTGATGGACTCGATCGACCCTACAACTTCCTCCTCCTCCTCCTCCTCCTCCTCGGGAAGAGAAGATAGACGATATAGTCCAAGTTGGATTGTCGTGTTCGGATGTACAAGTATCATACCCTGGTTTTTATGTGATGTGTGTTGTGTTTCGTTTGTTCCCCCCCCCCACCCCCACCCCGACTAAGAACAGCAGCAGAAGTAGCAGCAGCAGCAGCAGAACCTTTGTTCTCTTTGCCTCTCTTCCGTTGACATGGTGGTTTCCAGCCGCGAGCGATGTGGTGGTGGTGGTGGCTGCCAGCAGTTGTACGTGCACATGGCATGGCATGGCACCATGGCATGGCTTGGGACGTTTCAGGTTTCAAGTAGCGAAAAAAAGAGAGGGGGAGAGAAGGAAGGGGGCGGGGGGGGGTACTCCTGTCATGCATGGCCGTAGTGCTGTGACCATAGACCCTCGCACCCTACAGTTGCCGGGCGGGCAGCGCGGGTTTTCACCGACCACGCATAAACATTGCATGCGCGCAAGCGCGAAGCGCGCGTGAGGTGTTTGGCGAGTCTCGTCATGAAGGGTGAGTTGCAGTCCTAGGCGCTAAGGAGACCCTTATAGAGGGGGGGGGGGCGTACTCATTTGTTGCTTGCCTTAGTAATTTGACCATTGACCAAGCATCCCTTTCGAGACGGAGGGGGGGGNCTGTCTGTCTGTCTGTCTGTCTGTCTGTCTGTCTGTCTGTCTGTCTGTCTGTCTGTCTGTCTGTCTGTCTGTCTGTCTGTCTGTCTGTCTGTCTGTCTGTCTGTCTGTCTGTCTGTCTGTCTGTCTGTCTGTCTGTCTGTCTGTCTGTCTGTCTGTCTGTCTGTCTGTCTGTCTGTCTGTCTGTCTGTCTGTCTGTCTGTCTGTCTGTCTGTCTGTCTGTCTGTCTGTCTGTCTGTCTGTCTGTCTGTCTGTCTGTCTGTCTGTCTGTCTGTCTGTCTGTCTGTCTGTCTGTCTGTCTGTCTGTCTGTCTGTCTGTCTGTCTGTCTGTCTGTCTGTCTGTCTGTCTGTCTGTCTGTCTGTCTGTCTGTCTGTCTGTCTGTCTGTCTGTCTGTCTGTCTGTCTGTCTGTCTGTCTGTCTGTCTGTCTGTCTGTCTGTCTGTCTGTCTGTCTGTCTGTCTGTCTGTCTGTCTGTCTGTCTGTCTGTCTGTCTGTCTGTCTGTCTGTCTGTCTGTCTGTCTGTCTGTCTGTCTGTCTGTCTGTCTGTCTGTCTGTCTGTCTGTCTGTCTGTCTGTCTGTCTGTCTGTCTGTCTGTCTGTCTGTCTGTCTGTCTGTCTGTCTGTCTGTCTGTCTGTCTGTCTGTCTGTCTGTCTGTCTGTCTGTCTGTCTGTCTGTCTGTCTGTCTGTCTGTCTGTCTGTCTGTCTGTCTGTCTGTCTGTCTGTCTGTCTGTCTGTCTGTCTGTCTGTCTGTCTGTCTGTCTGTCTGTCTGTCTGTCTGTCTGTCTGTCTGTCTGTCTGTCTGTCTGTCTGTCTGTCTGTCTGTCTGTCTGTCTGTCTGTCTGTCTGTCTGTCTGTCTGTCTGTCTGTCTGTCTGTCTGTCTGTCTGTCTGTCTGTCTGTCTGTCTGTCTGTCTGTCTGTCTGTCTGTCTGTCTGTCTGTCTGTCTGTCTGTCTGTCTGTCTGTCTGTCTGTCTGTCTGTCTGTCTGTCTGTCTGTCTGTCTGTCTGTCTGTCTGTCTGTCTGTCTGTCTGTCTGTCTGTCTGTCTGTCTGTCTGTCTGTCTGTCTGTCTGTCTGTCTGTCTGTCTGTCTGTCTGTCTGTCTGTCTGTCTGTCTGTCTGTCTGTCTGTCTGTCTGTCTGTCTGTCTGTCTGTCTGTCTGTCTGTCTGTCTGTCTGTCTGTCTGTCTGTCTGTCTGTCTGTCTGTCTGTCTGTCTGTCTGTCTGTCTGTCTGTCTGTCTGTCTGTCTGTCTGTCTGTCTGTCTGTCTGTCTGTCTGTCTGTCTGTCTGTCTGTCTGTCTGTCTGTCTGTCTGTCTGTCTGTCTGTCTGTCTGTCTGTCTGTCTGTCTGTCTGTCTGTCTGTCTGTCTGTCTGTCTGTCTGTCTGTCTGTCTGTCTGTCTGTCTGTCTGTCTGTCTGTCTGTCTGTCTGTCTGTCTGTCTGTCTGTCTGTCTGTCTGTCTGTCTGTCTGTCTGTCTGTCTGTCTGTCTGTCTGTCTGTCTGTCTGTCTGTCTGTCTGTCTGTCTGTCTGTCTGTCTGTCTGTCTGTCTGTCTGTCTGTCTGTCTGTCTGTCTGTCTGTCTGTCTGTCTGTCTGTCTGTCTGTCTGTCTGTCTGTCTGTCTGTCTGTCTGTCTGTCTGTCTGTCTGTCTGTCTGTCTGTCTGTCTGTCTGTCTGTCTGTCTGTCTGTCTGTCTGTCTGTCTGTCTGTCTGTCTGTCTGTCTGTCTGTCTGTCTGTCTGTCTGTCTGTCTGTCTGTCTGTCTGTCTGTCTGTCTGTCTGTCTGTCTGTCTGTCTGTCTGTCTGTCTGTCTGTCTGTCTGTCTGTCTGTCTGTCTGTCTGTCTGTCTGTCTGTCTGTCTGTCTGTCTGTCTGTCTGTCTGTCTGTCTGTCTGTCTGTCTGTCTGTCTGTCTGTCTGTCTGTCTGTCTGTCTGTCTGTCTGTCTGTCTGTCTGTCTGTCTGTCTGTCTGTCTGTCTGTCTGTCTGTCTGTCTGTCTGTCTGTCTGTCTGTCTGTCTGTCTGTCTGTCTGTCTGTCTGTCTGTCTGTCTGTCTGTCTGTCTGTCTGTCTGTCTGTCTGTCTGTCTGTCTGTCTGTCTGTCTGTCCGTACGAAAACGCCTCTGCCTCTTTGCCTGTCTGTCTGTCTGTCTGTCTGTCTGTCTGTCTGTCTGTCTGTCTGTCTGTCTGTCTGTCTGTCTGTCTGTTTTTGCCCGACAGTGGGTCGTGAGGGGAAACAGAGAACGTCAAGTTGACCTCGTAAGAACTGCAACCATTGCACACGTCGAACGACAGATGATCATTTGCTAGTTGACGATGATCTAACTCTTTCAGGGCAGATGAATGCCTGATCTGTTGGATCTGTTTAGCTCGTATTGCTTGGGAGAGAGCCGTATAATCTCCATGATATCGTGCAAATTTCCCGAGTTGGATCTGTACTGTACAGCTCTTGCACAACGGCAGGTTAGGATCGAGATAATCTAGATGATCTATCTGTAGATGATCTGTCCGAGTTTGTGAAGCATTATTTCCGGGACATACTACTTGAAAGGAGTGTGGGACACTTTTGTTTCAGTCAGTGGTGTACCTGGTATGGGTTCACGTTATCGGAAGACACCTTGAACTGATCACAGACCTCGACGATCCAATCCACCAGGACGCTTCTCATGCTCGACCGCATATCCTTCTGCCGCACGTCGAGGTACGCCGACGGCCTATTCCTCTTCTCCTGGACACGCCAAAAGGCCGCGTGCTCAGCCACACAGTCCGGGTTCAACAAATGCGAGTCCCCCTCATCCCACCCCCCCGCATCCGAGGTCCCGCCGCACCCGGAGAAGATAAAATCCTACCCCCGGATCAGAAACCCTTCCATAAATCTACAACTCCAACGAACCGGGGACGCAAGCGGACATCCCCCGGGTCGATACCGCCCCACAAGGTGTGGAAACCCCACCACCACTGGCTGATTGCTGATTTGACCGGAGCGCTGGAGTTCATAGAGCCAGCACGCAGCGCGGGTTGCCCCTCGGGGCAACTGTGAGGTCCCGCCGCACCGGGGATGATGAAGTCCCACCTCCGGGTCATAAATCCTTCCATATATCTACAACTCCAACAAACCGGGGACGCAAACGGACATCCCCCGGGTCGATACCTCCCCACAAGGTGTGGAAACCCCAACCCCACGAGCTAATTTATGGTTGCCTGGCCCTCATAGAGCGTGCGGCGAGAGTTGGCCCTCGGGGCAACGTCGAAGTCCCGCCGCACCCGGGGAGGATAACGTCTCATCCCCGGGTGAGAAATCCTTCCACACATCTACAACTCCAACAACCCGGGGACGAAAACGGACATCCTCCAGGTCGATACCGCCCCGCAATGTATGGAAACCCCAATACCACGGGCTGATTTACGGTTGGCTGGCTCTCATGGAGCCAGCGCGCGGCGAGAGTTTCCCCTCGGGGCAACGGCGAGGTCCTGCCGCAACCGGGGATGATAACGTCCCATCCCCGGGTTCAGAAAGCCTTCCATACATCTACAACCCCGACGACCCGGGAACGAAAACGGACCCCCCCCCCCCCCCCCCCC
>MEHQ01004117.1:104626-121397 GCA_008828725.1 Saccharina japonica
GAGATGAACGAAAGGGGTGAGGTAAGGTGCGGCGGGATGGGGTGGGGTGGGTTGTGGTCGGATTATATGGGATATGGGACGGCTATGTATGAGTTCAGCTTTGGCAGCGGAAAATGGGGTACAGCAGTAGTATGGGATGGGATGCTTGAGTGTGATATGGTACGGTATGATGTGATACGGTATGGTATGGCATGGCATGGCATGGGTACGGTATGGTATGGCATGGTGTGGTGTGGCGTGGTAAAATACAGAGATTCACAGACAGATATATACACACCCTATTCACATACCCGGTGCCTGGTAAACGTATATATACCTGGTACTATGATAACAGGTATACAAAGACATAAAGCTCTTCGAGATAGGTTTCGGTCCCAATCGATCGCCAAAAAGCGCTGCTCTAGGCTCCCATCGCGTGACGAGCTACAGCGGTGGGCCACTGCCATCATTGTCTCCCAATAGTCGTCACTGCCATCATCATGCTCGTTGTATATCATACCCATACTATTAGTAGTACGTATTGTACCTCTCACGTTCGTTGCATTCGTAATAAGCCACAAGCCCCAAGAGGCACGACAAAAAAAAAACTTGCCGACAGAAATTGTTTTTCGATCTAATTACGGGGGACCATAGTAAACAGAACCTACGGTACACTCATAGGTCTACATATAGATATGTACTTGAAGTAGAGAGTGGTCCGTATCATCTTTACGGGTTACTTGCGCGGTGGTTTGTTCTTTTTTCTTTTTTATGATCAAACTTTGTTAGGTCTTCCGCTTTCGAAGCTGTCCTGTTTTCTTTCGTCCTTTAGAAGATACGTTTTCCGCTTTCGAATATTTCCCGCCTTTTGTTTCATTGTTCTTTAGCTTTCCGCCACCAATTCACAGGGCTTCGCCTGTACAATTAGGCAGCCGACAAGAAAAGAGCCCGTACTTTGTCAACGGGCGAGGAAAACAGACAGGAAGGAGCCCGCATTTAGTCACAGCACAAACAAGCAACCCTGGCCCCCATTCCCACTTACCTTGAGCTTACACGGGGTCCCACAGCAGCCCAGTACAGCACTCGGTAGTATGGTCGTGGGCCGAGCGTACATATCATACGCCAGCTCGAGTCGTCTGCTATCATACCTGGTAGCTATATATAGGTACGCTTTGTTCTCAACCCCGACGAAAGGCTAGGTTTTTGCCCACAACGTATAACATGTGTACATATGTATAAACCAGGTATATACTAGCTGTACATGCTATTACCAGTAAATAATAAGGACGCAATATCAATTCAACAACAAAACACATGTTTAAAAAAAAAAATATTTGCAGCTTAAATAAAGCCTTTACGCCTTCAAGTCTTTTTACTCCTGTACGCCAACAAAACACTACAAAGCTATCCCCACCGCACCGGGCCCCTTCGGGGGTCAGGTCGGGTCAACACGCTCAAGTTACCGAAGGTCGTAGACAGCAAGGGCTGATACTTCCGAGGGAGCATGGAGTGAATTGACACACGACACGAAGTGCACGAAGTGAGACGTGGAAGTGTGGAGGGCGTAAGCTTTATTTTGACCCATCCGCCGGAGGATAAAAAAAAAAAAAAAAAAATACAAAGTTTTAAGTTTGAGCGAGGTACGTACAGAGCGATGTCGCCCGCGTGGCGCAGCCGCGGTATGTACGTATATACGTATGGGCGAAACGGGGAGTATCACAGCACCGGTCCCTGGATGGCTCACCCCGTCCTTTGCGTTGAGGTCCGCGCCGCTGTCTATGAGCATCCTGGCCGTTTCCGTGTGGCCGTTCTCGGCAGCGAGGTGAAGCGCCTGGTGGCCTCGGGAGGTTCGAGCAGAAGGGTCTGCCCCTGCGCGCACACATACGTAAGACGCCCACCCACACAAAAACAAAAACATCAACAACAACAACAACAACAACGGATTGAACACACACACACATACGACACAAAAAAAAAGAACAGAACGATCGAGACAAAAAAAAAACGAAAAAACGAAAAAACGAAAAAACGAAAAAAAAGAAGAAAAAAGGTCGCTTGCGAAAAAATAAACAAAAATCGGTGTTGAGATTATTGCGAGAATAGAGAACAATTGAAAAAAAAAACGATTGCGATGTATACAGGTATTTACGACGTACCTGGTATACGATACAGAACGTGTGACGAAAATAAACTAAAATGCATTGTGACAAGAAAAACAAAACGATGGCAAAAAAATACAAATAAAAACACAATGCGAAAAAACACAACGACTACGACGTGTAACACTGGTATCAACAACGCAAAATGATCGATAGCGGTACGAAAATACAACACGATGACGCATATATCGTATATACTTTCAATGATCTAGATATTTCGGGAAAGCTAGCTACGAAGCTACATTCGCACGACCTTTCTGTTCTGTAGATCAGGCTCGCCGGGTGGGGATCTGTATGCCACGAGTCCTGAACAGCACACATTTGCCTCTCTTGCACATCTCATAAATACATACAACTATTGGATCTAGATGATCTTACATGCTCTATTAATAGATTTGCTTTGTAGATGGTCTAGATCGCCATCTGTCTGGTGTGTCAAATGCTTCGCGTTGCACTCACATTTCACGAGCCTCGAACCAAAACAACCACTATATATACGTCGCGCCTTTTGTAGCGCAAACCCCTCGACCCCCCCCCACCCCCCACCCCACCCCTCCCCCACCCCCAACCGCCTCCCGGTCGCACCTGCAAACCCTCGTGGAGAGCCTGCATGACGCGCATGAACACGGGCGTGTCCAGCGCCAAGACGACGGTGATGTGATTCCGGAACAGGATCTCGAAAAAAACGAAGTACGCCCTGCAAAGCTTCGGGAACGCCGTCACGTCCGCCAGGGGCACACTCAGCGCCAGCTGCAGCGCCGTCTCCAAAGCGCTATCCAGCGCCTTTTTTTTGTTGGTTTTGAGACAAGAAACAAAGCAAGAAAGAAAGAAAGAAAGAAGAAAACAAAAAGGAATAAGAATGGAAAACTTATGTTTTTTTGTTTTGTTTTGTTTTGTTTTTGTTTTGTCCTTTTGTCTTTTGTCTTTTTTTTTTGGGGGGGGGGGGGNATTGGATCTAGATGATCTTACATGCTCTATTAATAGATTTGCTTTGTAGATGGTCTAGATCGCCATCTGTCTGGTGTGGCAAATGCTTCGCGTTGCACTCACATTTCACGAGCCTCGAACCAAAACAACCACTATATATACGTCGCGCCTTTTGTAGCGCAAACCCCTCGACCCCCCCCCACCCCCCACCCCACCCCTCCCCCACCCCCTGTCGCCGATCACAATATTCTCCGATACCAACTCCCGAACGATAACCACCGCCACCGCCACCATCACCACCACCACTATCATCCCCCCTACCACCACCACCACCACTACCAGCACCACCAGCAAGGAGCAGGTCACCTTTCGACATAAGCAAACGCGCGGTGAAGACGTTGCCCAGCTGGCAGGCCCAGTGGAAGGGGGACCAGTCCTCCGAATCGCGCGCCTCCACATCGGCCCCATATCCCAGCAGCAGCCTGTGGGGGGGGAAACAGAAGCAGAGCAGAGGCGCGATAGAAGCATGCATATATCGGACGAAGCACAAGATTTATCTACAGAATATAATCTATGAATAGATCATCTAGATACCCAATACCCCACTACCCGCCACCCGGCTATTAATAGATCCTCTAGATACCCAATACCCACTACCCGCCACCTGTTGTAAACCCACAACCCGCGGCCCGCTACCCAACTACTCACTACTCGCTGCCTGCTACTCACTACCCGCTACCATACTCGCTACTCACTACCCGCCACCACCACCACACTACCGGGGGGGGGGGGGGGGGGGGGGGGGGGGGGGGGGCGATCGCAGCCCCGGGGCCTATATATACTGTCCTAACCTGGTAGTCTCGGTGTGTCCATAAGTGCAGGCGAGGTGCGTCGGGGTGTAGTTTCCGTCATCGCGATCGTCTACCGCCGCCCCTCCCTGCCTCGTTTTTGATCAGACATTAGGAGGTGCATGCGAAACGATGAGAAATAAATAAAACAAACGTTCAAGTCTAAACACATGACATGTATAGAAACGTAAAAATAATGTCAAACTGCTACCGGTATTTGTTTTTAATATAAACGCAAAAAAACACGCAAAATATGGAACAAAAAATGTAAACCCCAAGCATGCAACAAAAAATGCAACAAAATACAACAAAAAACACTGCGTACGTCCCTCCTTCCCGTTACACATCGGCGAGCCAAACGCAACATAGCCTCCCCTCCCCCCCAACACTTGCACAACCTTAACCTTTCCCACCTTCTCGATTTTTTCGGGAAAAAAAAACACAAAAAATCTACAATATCATCATGAACACTCACGCTGACGACGGAGCTGTGGCCGTATTGCGCCGCAAGGTGTAACGGTCTGTGCCTCCTCTCCGTCGAACAATCAGGAATTGCGCCGCACTGGAGAAGCAGGCGCACGGCGTCGGTGTGGCCGCCAGCAGAAGCTAGGTGCAGAGCGGTGTAATTGTCGTCGTCAACGTCGGAAACGCTGAGCCCCGTCTCGAGGAGCAACCTGCTCGTATCGTAGGCAAATATATATATATGTCAGGCGTAGTGTTGGATATCATATCGAACGTTTCGATATATGGAAGTATCGAACTTTGGAGATATCAAAATATCGAACGTTTCGATATATCAAAATATCGAACGTTTTGATATATCGAAATATCGAACGTTTTGATATATCGAAAAGACATATAAAAATATCGGACGTTTCGATATATCAAAATATCGGACGTCTCGATACATCAAAATATCGGACGTTTCGATATATCAAAATATCGAACGTTTCAATATATCAAAATATCGGACGTTTCGATATATCAAAATATCGAACGTGTTTTGCCCTCCATCTCCTATTAAATAGCATCCCCGTATGTAGGAAAATATGCCAGGAGTAGTGCTGGGTATCGTATCGAAAATTTCGATATATGATATATCAAAATATCGAAGTTTCGATATATCGCACGTATCGCACGTGTTTTCGCCCCTCCATCCCCTGGCATCCCCGTGTTATATACGCACCCCATTCAAAACGGGGGGGGGGGGGGGAAGGGGGGGGGGGGGGGGGGGGGGGTCCCCCCCTGAAATGCCAAGAACCAGACTGTGTCTTTGTGATTGGACGATAACTTCGCGGGAAGAGGGGGTGAGGGGGGCGAGGGAACCATTGACGCGGTTTTCGCTGTAAAAGAAGCCGTGGCAGAGTTTTGCTGTTTTTGGCCCTTGCAAGCAAGCTGAACAATAGGTTGGGGTAGGGGTAGGGGTAGCGGTAGTGGGGAGCGTTGGGGTAGAGGTAAGGGTGGGGTTTGGGGTAAGGGTTGGGGTAGAGGCAAGAGTTGGGGCAGGGGTAGGGGTGATAGTTGGGGTAGGGGTAAGGGTTGGGGTAGGGGTAGGGGTAAGGGTTGGGGTAAGAGTTGGGGTTAGGGTAGGGGTAAGGGTTGGGTTTGAGATAAGGGTTGGGGTAGAGGTAAGAGTTGGGGTAGGGGTAAGGGTTGGAATAGGGGTAAGGGTTGGGGTAAGGGTTAGGGTAAGGGTTGGGGTAAGGGTTGGGGTAGGTGTAAGGGTAGGGGTAGGGACAGAAACAGAGTTAGGGGTAGGGGTTGGGTAAAAGGGGTTGGGGTTGTCCATCATACATCCACCTTTCCGCCTCCCCCCCCCCCCGGTCAATATGCTAAGGCCAAGCAACAAATGATTACGCCCCCCAAAAAAAAAAAAAAAAAACTCACCTTCGCGGTATCCGCTGCAGCCGCTCTCGCAGGCCACGTGCATACGCCGTCAGGTTCTTGTCTGCTCCTGGCCGAAACCATTGCACCCGCGCCTCAAACACAGAACCTTGGAGGCATTCCGGTAGGGGGGGGGGGGGTGTTTCTCAGGCAGGAAGCAAAACCCGTCTGACACAGATATATACGTACAAGCGCATAAAGGCTGTTAAATAAAACATAAAAGCCAGCAAAAAAAAACGCTGCGTACTCGTAGCATGATTGACCCGACCACTTACACTTTATTCACACCTCGGACAGATCATACAGACAATACATATCATACAGATCATACAGATCATACAGATCATACAGATCATACAGATCATACAGATCATACAGATCATACAGATCATCTAGATAATCCCCACTCCATGATCTAGATCTGTCAAGGCAGACCTATTCCCGGTCTTGTCCTGACTTTTTTTGGTTCCATCTGTTTAAAATTTCCCCCGATGTTAAGGAAGTATTTCCCTCTTTTTTCCTCTTCAATTTTTGTTCGCCAAGGTAAAAGAGGTAAAAACGTTGTTCGATCAAAATGACCCTACACATACTGTAAGCTAGTCAGTTGGCTGGTTGGCTTGTTCGCTTATTTCGCCTACGAGTAAGTCCAGCCTGCTACTGCTGGATGAATCAGTCAGTCCTCGTACCGTTTGGTCTTTTGGATGATAACAAAAGAAAGAAAATCACCAAACGACGATATATTTTCACTAGATTTCCCGGCAAACAGTGAGGGAAAAAGCAGGGCTGTTCACGGGCAAGGGTAAGGGTAAGGGTGATCCGACCCTACCCGACCCGACCCAACCCGACCCGACCCAACCCGACCCGACCCGACCTGACCCGACCCATGAGATTTGAAGAATTCCCTGACCCAACCGGCGGGTATTATGAGCCCGACCCGACCCGACCCGACCCGACCCGACCCGACCCGATCCAACCCGACCCGCCCGTGATATTTCGAAAACTTCTTGATCCGTGAAGAGCATTGAAAAAAAAAAACACACACATGATTTGTACCAGGTACCTGACAGTGTCAATCCTCCCCGAATGGCACGCGACGTGCAGCGGGGTCCACTCCTGCCTGTCTCGTTCCTCCGTCGGAGCCCCGCGTTCCAGCAGCAGTCTGGACAAAGGCGCACGGGGGGGGGGGGGGGGGGGGGGGGGGGGGGGTGGGGGGGGGGGGGGGCGGGGGGGAGGGGTCCCCTTTTTTTCACGAACAAATAAATGACAAGAGCTCTTTACGTATCCATCTATATTATTAAATGCTGTCATTAATAGTATGTATGCCTGAAATCATGGTCTAGCGATCCAGAGCGCTTCAGCCCAGCCTTGCCCCATATATATAGGGAGGCTGGGTGCCACAACCAGTGGAACGCCCGGTCTGATGCCTGGCCGAGTCCTGGCCGTCGCCCGCTGAGCATCACCACAATTCCGTTCACAGTGGTACATGACGCCACACTGTGAGTACTGCCACACACCCACATGGGCAACGCAGGGCTAGCGCCACGGCCGGAGCCGTGGCTGTACCGCTCGTTATAATATATATATATATACATATCGTACCTGTTGCCACTGTGCTTGCACATGTGTGGACCGTTTGGGCACCCTAGCGGTTTTTTACAGTTTTGGACAGCGCGGTTATGTCTGGGGTACTTCGTATTATACGTACCAGGTGTGCATCACACTGTACATATGTTCCTGGTGCCAAACACTCGTGGCAAAAGCATATCGGCAACCAACTCCCGGAATGATATCTTGGAAGATAAGATACGGACACACACACCCTGAACTCTGCAGCTCCAGATTTGTATCTCTAATCCCATCCGGGATGTACATCCTGCATGAGGACATGGAAAAGCCGTAATACGCGCGGTCTAAGAAGGCCATATCACACACAGCTTGCAACTACTAATATGAGCTTTTCGACGGAATCCTCGATCTCATATAATATATATATATTTTTTTAAATAATGGTACCTCGTGTACGACGTGCCGCGGTTATTGTGTACCGGGTACCGGGTAGCAGGGTTCGAATTAGTGCTCCAGCAAGATGTGCGCGTAGCGCACATCGGGCATATTTGGATGTGCGCGTAGCGCACATCGGGCATATTTGGATGTGCGCGTAGCGCACACCGAGCCGGAGGCGAGGTGCGCTCCCCGCAGGCCCCCCGGAGGGCCCCCGGAGGGCCCCCGGAGGGCCCCCCGGGAGGGCCCCCCGGGAGGGCCCCCGGAGGGCCCCCGGAGGCGAAAATTTTGGACGTATGTGCGTAAATATACTCAAAATGTGCGTCTCATTCGCTCGTCTTGCAAACAACACACAGACAAGCATAGACAGAACCTGCTCCACATAACTGCAATGGATGTCAGCGCGCAGGTCAACTCTGAGGAATCATCAACATGTTGAAATCAATTTATTCGCCCCGTTATCACCGCAATTTTCCACTAGCACCCTGCAAACTCGCCTTCGCCATCTCACATGCTATACAACAGGTGCTATACAACTGCTATACAACGCTATCATCCCACCCAAAACGAAATATATTTCTCGTTCGTTCCAGTGTTTATTACTTGCGCCTTGCAAGGGCATCGTAAAAAAAAACGTCCGCTTCACGAAGGATGTCGAGCCGCTTTGTCAGGTCAACGCCTTGTTTCCTGTACGTATAAATATACATATATCGTAGATACGTACATAGATACCAGGTTGAAACCACAAACGCGTGTTCCTCTGTATTTGCGACCCTTTCAAGCCTTGTTTCATCCACGGACATACAAATTTGAACTCAGTCCCCTCGAAAAAGAAAGCCACAAACAAATTCGGCAGGAAATTGTAGAATAAATCACAAGAAAAAGGCCTAAAAAAAAATTCGCCTGCGGCGAAAACAGACCCAAAATATTTTCGCCTGCGGCGAAAATAGACCCCAATTTTTTTTTTCGCCTACGGCGAAATGGACCCGCACAATTTTTTGGCCTGCGGCCAAAAAGTGTGCGGGGGCCTAAAACACATGTGCGGAAAGCCGCACATCTACAGTTTTTTGTGGTGCGCAAAAGCTGATATTTCAGAAATTTGGTGCAATTGCGCACGTTTCACCAACTAATTCGAACCCTGCCGGGTAGTATATCGTACTGCGTTGTACTGGCGGCGTATTTTGTGTCTTGGGGGCATTTTTTCCCTGTGGAGTGATTCTTCCGACTCCAGAGTTGTTGGAGCCTATCCTGAAACCACAGACTTTTAGATTTTTGGCGATGAGTTAAAGTAAGAACAGCAACAACGACGACAACCACAACGGCAACCTGGTATTGGTATGTACCAGGTATGAACTACCGTATATGACTCTGTATACCACACCCCCTCGGAAGAATTTCAACGCTGATTTTATCGACGACCGGTCGAGCGCTAACCCTGAGCGACCCGTCTATGGACAGATCTCGACAAGACAGATGCTCCGAAAGCCGCCTTTTTCGTTGTCTGTGCCCCCCTGGTTATGTAGACACTTGGCTTTGAAATTCACCCCAGGGGGTGTACACCCCACGGGGTGTGATAGACACTGTCATATACGGTATACACCTGGTACCTGGTGTCTCATCTATTTGCCTGGTAACTGTTAATATTTAGTAAGCTGGTACCTGGTATAAATGTACAAGTATACACCAAACTTGAAAAAATCGAGTTTTTTACAAACCAGCACAGCGCAGCTGGGCAGCTTCTATCGCATCTCGACCGTAAGTGAGTTTAGCGTTTGCGCATTGCATGATGGGGAACGACGAGATGGGGTTTGCGCTACTTAATAGGCGGGCACCTGCATTCGCTACGGCTCACAGAAGTTGTTGAGTACGGACTTTCGAGAAGCAAGAAACAACAAAAAAAATCGGAAAAGAAACGGAAAGAAAAAACGGAGGCGGCGGCGGCGGCAGCAGCGCCAGCAAAACATGGTTTATTTTAATGTATTGCACAGAGTCTGGATGGAATAAGGGTGCTTCGGAGAAAAAACAAAAACCAAAAGTCCCCGTACTACGAATATATAGGAACAATTAACCCAAAACAAAACGAAACAGACCGCATAATAAGAAAGCGCCACCACCGACAACCACAAACCACAATAAAATAAACATCAGGGGACCCCAGCACCATCACCACCGCCACCACCGCCACCACCGCCACCACCACTACCACCACCGCCACCACCACCAACAACAACAACACCAACAAAACAACAAATATACCATCATATTAATAGGAGACCAAGGTTTACCCTACGTGAAAAACTAGTCTTGACATGTCAAGGCCGGAAAGCGGCTCTTTACCCGCCCGCCCAAAAATAACGGTCTATGCAGCAGTTACTCGTATATTAGCATAGGTTGACAACAGCAACACCACCGCCGCCGCCGCCGCCGCCACCACCGCCGCCACCACCACCACCCCCCCCCCCCCCCCCCCCCCCCCCCCCCCCCCCCCCCCCCCCCCCCCCCCCCCCCCCACCACCACCACCACCCCCTCCATGAAGGGTCTCTGACCTGGCCGTATCGGTGGCCGAAGTGCGGCAGGCCCAGTGCAGACCCGTCCAGAGCTCGTTGTCTGTCGCCGTCACGTCCGCTCCCCTGTCCAGCAGAAGGGCCACCACGCCGAGTCTGCCGTAGGAGCACGCCCACTTGAGGGGTTGGGGTTGGGGTAGGGGTAGGGGTAGGGGTGGGGTTGGGGGTGGAGGTGGAGGGCGGGGTGAGGATGGGGGGGGGGGGGGGGTGTACTTATGCTGTGCAGCGGCGCGTAGCGTGGCGGGGGGAGGGTGAGTGGGGATGGAGTAGGGGGGGGTCTGTTTTTACTTGCTATTACTATACTACTACTACTACTACTACTACTGCTGTTACGGGGGACCATAATAAACACTAGTAAACAGGACCAAACACTGTTGGTAAACATATGTAAATATATAGGTTTTTGTATGCGCCATAGGTCCCTATTTACTATGGCCCCCCGCACTACTACTACTACTACTACTACCACTACTACTAGTACTACTACTATTCCTGCTACACCAAGGCTACACTATAAAAAGCGACATTGAGCTCGACAGCATAATGATACTTCATACCGGTACCAGGTAAAAGAGATACCTGGTACCTGGTGTATCTACCACCAGTACTGCGTGGTGTGTCGAAAGGGGAGAGGGGGGGGGGGGCGTACTCATTTGTTGCTTGCCTTAAGTCATTTGACCATTGACCACGCTCCTCAACCCCCAATCATCGGACTTCCATTGGTGTGTCTTCAATTTTGTACACTGCATACTTAAAACGAGGCCCATGGGATTTGTTTCATCGGGTATCACATATATACTGGTAGCACTTTTACTTTCCCTCCAAAATCAGTTTTGGGGTGGGTGAGGTACAAGCCCCCCCCCCCCCCCCCCCCCCCCTCTCCGGAAAAAAACAAAAATGGCGGGCACGTCTACCGCCGTAGCATGCATCGTGGTGTGGACGCGTGCTACGGTAGAGGTATACCTTATTTTGGCTGAATCGTTTTCTGAACGATCGGGCTCCTTAACCCAAATTCGTCGGACTTTCATTCTTTGTGACGAAATATGTTTCAGAGTATACTTCGGTCATGAGATTTTCTCATCCGGGCAGAACTTTTGTTTTCCTCCAAAATTATTTTTTCGGTGAGGTATGGCGCTCCTTAAGTGAGGAGCTCAGGAAAAACATGGTGCACCTCTATCGTAGCATGCGTCTGTGTTTCTCTTCTTCTTCTTCTTCTCGAGAGAAAATCGGCTCGGAATTTCATCCTTGGGAGGGGGGGGGGGGGGGGGGGGGGGGGGGCGTATTATACTCAATTGTTGCTTGCCTTAGTAATATGACCATTGACCACGCATCCCTTTCGAGACGGAACATCGTTCCTACTCCTAATAGAGACACCTCCAACACTTGGGCGCTCACTACCTCGTTTCCATTTATTACATAGAAACCTTTTGCTAATCCTATCCCCTCCCTGTTGATCCTGATTACAGTATACGGTAGGTATTTTCATCCGTGTCTTGGGTACTGTTGTACTACTCGAAGTATATAGTTACCTATTGTTACTATATATTGAAAACAACATTTGGTCCTGTTTACTCATGGTCCTCCGTAATACTTAAACTAGTACAAGACAAAGGGATCAACGCTAACCAATCAACGGTTGATTCGGTCTTATTGGGCGTAGGCATCCCTCGTTTTAAACATAAAACATACCGGTACATGCCGGGGTACCACGAACCTGGTACATATTTTTCTTATCCCCCCCCCCCGGTGAAAACCCGACATGCTCCGTCCCGGCATTGTACATGTAGGGATGCGAGGGTCTATGGTCATATATACGACTACGGCCATGCATGAAAATGAAGTACCTCCCCCCCCCCCCCATCCCATTTATTATCTCCGCCCTACTATTCTCTCTCCTTCCCAGTCGTAACTCAGACCCGGGGTCACAACGGAGCCTCTTCTCCCTCCCTCCTCCCCGCTACGGCTCGTGCCTTGCATTTTTTATCGCGAGAAGACTTCAGCTCTTTCTTCCCTCGCCGGCTCGCATCGAATTGCGCTACTAGTACTGATTCATACCTGGTAGTATATACATATGTACCTCCCGACGGTGCGCCCCCTAAAAAAGAGAAAACGGCGACACGCCACACCTCCAGAAGTCAGAATTACTCCCAACGGAAAAGAGGAGCGTTGTGCGATCACAGGACGAAACAAACAAAACCCTTCGTACGAGTATGTACGTATAAAATATATACAGCAGATTTACATTTTTTTTTTTGGATTTTTACTTTCACTTGGTTTTAGAGAAACCAACTGCCTGTTTACACGGCGAAAACAAAACAAATTGTGGTGTGTCACAGCAGCAGCAGCAGCAGCAGCAGCAGCAGCAGCAGTGTCATGTTTTTTTTTTTTCGGGCGCCCGTCATACACCATGTATAAAATATGTGTTAACCGTTTCAGAACTGCAAAACTAATCCCACACTAATTCCAAGTAGTTTGCCCCCAAAATCGTGGGACCGGTTCTTAAGGGGTTAAAAATAATTCGTAATAATAGTTACCAGGTACCTTGTATTGTTTAATAGCAACAACTTCCAAGGGCGTCAGAGTATATACCAGTATTCAGAAGTCATTGGGACTCAGTCGTTGACTCGCGAGTCCGAGCCATTTGGACGCACTGATTTCCCAGGGTACCAGAAGCTGAAATGACCGAGTCCTCGCGAGTCCCGACCGTGCCAAAAGCTGAAAGGACTTGAGTCCTCGCGAGTCCACAGGGTACCAGGAGCTGAATGACGGAGTACTCGTGAGTCCCCAGGGTACCCCAAGCTGGAGTGACTGAGTCCTCGCGAGTCCCCAGGGTACCAGAAGCTGAAATGACTGAGTCGTCGCGAGTCTCTAGAGTACCAGAAGCTGAAATGACTGAGTCGTCGCGAGTCTCCAGAGTACCAGAAGCTGAAGAAAAGCTGAAATGACTGAGTCTTCGCGAGTCTCCAGAGTACCAGAAGCTGAAGAAAAGCTGAAATGGCTGAGTCCTCGCGAGTCTCCAAAGTATCAGAAGCTGAAATGACGGAGTACTCGCGAGTCCCAAGGGTACCAACATGTTAAATGACTGGGTCTTCGAGAGTCTCAGGGGTACTGAAAGCTGAAATGACTGACTTCTAGCAAGTTCCCACTTAGGGTACTGAAAAAGCTGAAACGACTGAGTCCTCGCGAGTCCCTACGTAGGGTACTGGAAGCTGAAAAGACTGGTGCTCGGAGGTACCTACTGGTAGTCTGACGACCTTTGAAGAACTTCAAACATATTATAGCTCAAATCAAGCTCCAATAAATAATAACACACGTAGTTCGCCACAAAAAAAAAGAGTGGGTGAAGCAGTACAACCAACGCCGCAACGCGTAGGGTGGACCGACAGTAACTGGACCGAGTCCGGCGGGCAGGCGGCATAGCCTAGGCTTTGCTGGTGGGTGAGCTTGCGCAAGTTCCACATTACCCGGAGGAGGTGACTCCCCCCGGGTGGCTATCTGCGCCGCGCCTGATCCTCTCGGGATCAGGTCGGGTCGACATATATACTCACGCGACCGAGGTATCACCAGCAGCTGGTCCTGCTGTTTCAGCGGAAGCGGCGGGTTAAACTGACACACAAGCACGCATGTATTATATGTTGAAGTGTGGCACCTTTACCGATCTGCTGGAGGATAAAACGAAAAACAAAACAAAACAAAAATGCCGCCGTACCTACGTAACACCCCACATGTCCCCTACTAACAAAAAACCATACAATTCTATAGAAAACATTTGGACTTTTGAGCTGGCGCTGCTGCTGGTGTGGCCCTGCAACCTGCGGCGACAACGGCGGTGGCGGCTTGGGTAGCCAATAACTCCAAGCACTCTCGTGGGCGCGACAGATTCGACCCCTTCACCCTTCACCGACATCCCCGTTATATACGAAGCCAAGCGGGTCTTTACAACACTTGGTCTGGAAATCCTAGCGGGGATGTATCTTAAACGTCCCCTGTTTTTGCGGTAATCAACCGTAATCAGCTCACATTCCGTTTTTTTTTTGGAGGTAATAATACGCGTAAAAGCACGAGCTATTTTTGCTATTTTGGCCGTGATCCCACATCACTCCTGAGCAGCGGTATATACCGGTACGTAATATAGCAGCCGCTGCGCCTTGTTGATAGATCGAGTCACAGCCGTGCCCTCTGGGACAATTATCGTTAAAGAAACATGACATCAGCTTGGGCAAAGGGCGAACATATTACCTGTACTTACCATGAAAAACTCGTGCAAGAACCCAAAACAACAGGCTTTTGGAGTAATGCGTCGCCCTGTCCCCATGAATGACACTGCTCGTATATATGGTCTCTGGTATTCTGCTGCTTGCGGCACGTATTTCATAGGTGGTGTGCTGCTGCTGCTGCTGCCTGTGCTGCTGAGTGATACATACGTGCACGTCCGTATATGCTCCTTGTGGTGCACATTTTGTACATTGCACGTGTCAGCATTGCATGCACATATCATATTATGCTGCCGATGGCAAAGGAGTGTGAACGGTCGAGCGTGAAGCTTCTGCAAGTTGAGCTGGAGGGTGTTAGTATTATATGCCATACACGCACGTGTTATACCGTACAGCGCAAGCATGTTGTACTCGTACGGTGTGCATTCGCACTACGACGTAGCATCTCTCTAGTGTAGCTGGAATACTCGGTACGTACGTACATATTGTTACGGGGGAGCATATGAATAGTAAGCAGGACCTACTACTGTGTGTGTGTTCTTCACATTAAACCTTCCTTTCTACCCGTCGACATCCAGCACACCCAGTGTCCGTGCCGATTCATCATCCTAAAAAGGTACCAGTTCTGTGGTCACAAAACTACGACTGTACCGGTACACACAAAACCCAAATATTTACCTATTTTTACGAACAATAATTGGTCCTATTTACCATGGCCCTCCGTAATACCTGGTGGTACGTTCGAGTATATACGGAGTACAGTAAGAGGTACGGGGTATCATGCGTACGGGCCCTGAGTGCGCAAGATGGCAATCGTTGTGTATGGTAAAAGCAGGCAAGAGACTCAAGGCAGCAAATAAAGGTGACCAGTGCACTGCTGTTGTCGTATTCATATGAACATTATACAGCCAGCAGCAATGACGTGAAGACAAACACCGATCACGACAACCACAACACAACGACAACATCAGCAAGCAGCAGCAGCAGCACCAACACCGCCGCCGCCGCCGAAGAGAGTTCGCGAGTCAGTGTATACGAGTACGTACGTACGTACGCGTACATAGTAGGACTATTATTTATTATTGGACTGTTTCGACTGAAGTCTGAACCCTGAACTCGGAAACTACCGGTACTCAGGAGCGCACCGTACTCGATGCATCACATCACAGCAAGCTGTTGTTGCAACGTACATGTGTACATATCATATGATACGAGGACAACACATAAAAAAAGCGAGGAAAGAGGCAGACCTCGTCCGTGTGATGAGAGAAAGAGAGAGAGTTCGGAATGCACGCGTGAGGATTCTGGAAAATATGGGCGCGGGCAAAACCGACAGAGACAAGAAAAGAGGGAGAGCGGAGAAAGCTTCCGAGCACGGCAGAGGGGTGGCACAAGCACAGCAGCACTATTAATAGCTGAACGTATGATATGATGACATCCGTGAATCCGCATCTATACCCTGTGTGCCTCTTGTCTTGCAAAGCAGGGACGGAAAAACCCAGCAGCAGTACGAGTAGCAGCAGCCAGCAGCAGCTGGGAGCCTGCTGGGCACCCTTCGAGACTCGCCTTACAGCAATACCACTATGTCCGGAAATATAAGGATATTATTGAAATTTATATGAAGATCGAACCGGTCCTTACATTTTCGGACAGAGTGCCACCAGACTTAAACTTTGAAAAATTGAAAATTGAAAATGAAAGGAACATCTTGCGTCGGTCTACAGCTTCATACGTACAGGCGCTGGGTGAATGCCCCCCGGGGCGGCTACAGGTGCAACACCGGAGGAATGTAGCAGGCTATGTGTGATATACCCTGAGCCAGTGATCCCGAGCTGTGAGCATCAGCAGCAGTACTTGCTTACGTGGAGGAGTGTGCCTTGCGTCTCACGGTCCCTCAGATTGACGTTTCCACCGAATCGGTCAAGGTACAACCTTATCCGATGCTGGTCTCCGACCTTCGCGGCGTCCATAGCTTCTTCCGCAGGGGCTGACATGCCACCTTCTTCCGCCATCGCAGCCGGTCTAGGACGATGCCAAGAGCAACAAAGCACACGTACACAGAGAGGCTCGAGACTCGAAGGTGGCGTCCTCTCTGTCTCCCTCGACCCTCGACTACCCTACTCGACACCAGAGTGTTCGTATTGATTGCAAGGCGTGTTTTCCAAGGGTGTTGGTTTTGACCTGACTTTCAAGT
>MEHQ01004239.1:2961-28277 GCA_008828725.1 Saccharina japonica
CAGCAGTAACTGGTTTCGTTTCGTTTTGTTTCGTTTCGTCTTTTTGTGTACAGATATTATACCGGGGGCATAGTAAATAAAACCTACGGTACACACACAAAACCTCTATATTACCTATTCTTCATAACAATATTTGTCCTGTTACTAGTTTTACTATGGTGTCCCGTAATAGAAATTTATTTCGTGCTGCTGCCTTGTTTCTGCGCTGATTTGCATTTGGAATTTCGTCTTTTCTGTTTTGCTTTCGCTTTCGTAGGTCTCGATTTTCCGGCCACTGAGCTCCCTTCCGCTGGGGCTCCGTTCTCGGCTCCGGCTCGGCATCGCGCTCGGCTCGGCTCCGGCCTTAAGCCTAGTTCAGTACTCGTCCCAACCTGTCCGGTTTGGTTTGCACTCACCGCCGGAAACACCTCTGACCGAAGGGCTAACCTAGCCTCACTCCTTTGGTCCTAGCCAAGAGCACGCCCTCCTACTCGATCCAAGCCCTGCATCTCGTGCAGCACACCCAGCTTAAGGTACAGCCTCGTCAGGAGAGGCCGTACAGCGCTGCAGTGGCGCCACCAGAACCCTTCTCACACCTGCCGTGCAACCGGGGGTAGCGACGAGCCGGGGGCGGGGGGCGGGGGTGCCTATTTCCATGCATGGTCGTTGTAGTTCGTATGACCAGGGCGGGGAAGGGCCGGGCGTGTACTTTCATTTTCATGATGGCCGTCAGTCAGTATGACCATAGACCGGAAAGGAACCATGTTTAACCCGTCTCTTATATATGCTCAGGACCATGTTTACGTCAACGTTTCCTTGGCGAATAGGGGGCTAGGGTTGAGAGGGTGCGGGCAGAGCGGCCAGTGGTGACCGCCAAGGCATATAGCGTTCGTTGAATTGTTTAGCCCTTTCAGCGTGTGCGCCAAAAAAAGGCAGCTGCTTCACCGCCTATCCCCCACTCCTACTTGCACAGTCGCTATGCTAACGAAACACCCCGAAGGAAGGAGCGACACAAAACACAAAGAAATAAATCCTCTACCGACCCCCCCCTCCCCCCCCCCCCCCCCCCCCTCCCCCCCCCCTCCCACCACCTTCCGTAACCCAACCCCCACCCCGCCCTACCCCCCTCCACAGCCACTCTAACCCCCCCCCCTCCCCCCCACTCTATCGTTATACGAACCACTTTCCTCCACCTCCTACGTCGCGCACGTAATAATCGAAAACCCCCCCCCCCCCCTTCCTCGACTCCAAATCTCCCCCACCCCCCCTCCTCTTCCACCTCTCACCACCCCCGCCTTCCCCCCCCCCACCCCCCCCCCCTACCTTACTCAACCTCTCCCTCCTCAACTCCCCCCCCAAAAAAGCCCGTCAAACACCCCTTCCCCTCCCCCAGCCCGGCCCACTCATACACCAAAAGTATCACTTCTGAGCTGCGCGAGACACGCCGCGCGTATACAGCACTGCGCGTACTGGTGCGACGATGAGCCATGTCCTTGGCAGCCTTCGCCACCTTGTCTCACGAGGAGGACCGTTATGTGGCGAGCGCTAGGTCGGGCTCAAGCCATTTTGACCACTACCAATTCTCCTCGAATGTCCGCCCCCGCCTGTTGCACCGTTGGCAGGTAGGGAGGAGGCGGTCCGCGTAGACAATTTCTCATAGCAAGGCATGGGTGAAACTGGGTCGATTTCATCTATTAACTGTTGATTGCATGAATGGCTTATGGTATGAAAATGGAATGAGATCCGATATGCTTTAGTTCGTTTGATTTGATTGCTTTGATTAATTGATTTTGTATTGATTCATGATAATTTGGTTGATTTTTGTTTGGTTAGTTGGTTGATTGATTGACTGATTTGGTTGATTGGAATTGATTGATTGATTGCGTTGATTGCCTGATTAATTGTGGGTGACTTGATCGTTGTTTTATCAGTGAGTTGAATATGTCTTTTTTAATTGTTGATTTGTTCATTGGTTCATTGCGTGCACATTGATCGACCGCGAGCGGGGTTAGTTTGCATGGCGAGACTATTCCACAGGACCATCAATTAAAACATGGGATTAATTGTGTTTGATTGCTTGACAGATGCGGGAGTTGAGTGGTTTGAGTTTAGGGTCTAGTTGGTGAAAGGTGAGAAGTCGCGCGATTAAGGTTGGAGTATTGTTTTGGGGTGCGGTTCTTTTGGTGGTGGGTGAGTTCTGGGTGGGGTCCGGGGTTGAGGTGGGAGGGTCTATTTCTCGATTGGTTTTGGGGTTGGCGGTTTGTCATAATATCCTACTTATCCATTCTACCCTATCTTACCTTTTCCTTATCCTTCTGCCTTTCCTTTCCTTTCCTTTCCTTTCCTTTCCTTTCCTTTCCTTTCCTTTCCTTTCCTTTCCTTTCCTTTCCTTTCCTTTCCCTTCCTTTCCATCCTATCATATCTACCTTATCATATCCTATCCTATCATATTCCATCTTATATTACGGTATCGTCGATATTACCCTACGTATACTATCGTATATTATCCTATATCCTATATCCTATCCCATCGTACACTATCCTATCCTATCCTACCCTATCCTATCGTATCCCACCCTACCTTACCCAGCCCTAACCTATCCTATCCTGTATTATCCCATCCTATCTTATCTTATCCCAATCTTCTATCCTACGCTACCCCACGCTATCCCATCCTGCCCTACCCTATCCCTATCCAATTATACCCTATAGTATATTATATATCCTATCGTACCCTCGATATTACTTACCCTATCGCATCATATCCCATCGTACCAGATCGTATAATACCTTACCCTACCCTACCCTATGCCCTATCCTATCCTCTATTGTCCCATCGTATCCTATCGTACCCTCGGTGTTACCCTACGTATGCAATTTTATCTCATCCTGTTCTATCGTATCCTATCGTATTATATCCTAGCCTAGCCTAGCCTAGCCTAGCCTAGCCTACCCTACCCTACCCTACCCTACCCTAGCCTAGCCTACCCTACCCCACCCTACCCTACCCTACCCTACCCTACCCTACCCTACCCTACCCAACCCTACCCTATAGCATCCTGTCTTACCATACCCTCTGCCATCCGACTCTACCTTCTCCGAGCGCAAATATGAAAGCGGCGGAAAACACGCCACACAGCAATAGTAGACGCCTACGACAAAGCGACGGAAAATACGCCTTCTCGCCGATTGGAAAACCCGCAAAAATATCCACCTCCAACTCCCGCGGGGCCGCAATTGGATTAAAAAAGGTTTGTCCCACCTTCGAAGGCTGTGCTCGCGTTCGGCGGCTACGTCCCGCTCTTCCCGCCCCCCCGCTTGCCCGGCCTCCGCCCCCGCCCGAACAAGCACTAGCAAAACCTGTTGTCGCCGAGAGAGAAAAAAGAGCCCGAGTTGATGAACCAGAAGGAAGGAAGGGAGGGAGGGAGGCGTGTTTTGCCTAGCGGGGCGGGTGGGCGCACAAACGAGACCCCTGGCTCTCGTGTTTGTATGTATAAGCAGCGCTTGAGTGAGGACAAATACGTCAACATTCTTAAAAAAGATACCTGGTAGAATGTCAGGTTCGTAAATTAACAGTAAAATGACTACTCTCTATTTATCAAAGTTAAAACAAACAACAGCTGTGAGATCGATTATTTTTCGTTGAAATTCAGCTTCGCACGCTGTGTGATACTTCGATCGCATATATTTTATACGTACCTGGTATTCAAAAATGAATGAAGCAATTGCTGCTGCATGAAAAATGAATAGCGGACCCACCATTATCCCACGTGTTCAAAACAGGAGTGCAAGCCAAGCCCCGTCCTGGGGCGCCCGCCCTGAGAGGAGATTACCGGTACCACTACGCGTACTGCTGCACCTTTATTGTATATAATACCGGTACCTGGTGCCTGGCACCAGTTATATTTTTTCAAACCGTTTACTAACTTCGCCCTTCTTTCTATTTCCTCCCTACAGTACAGGGCATCTAATAAGAAAAGTCAGGCTGAAATTTGAAGGGAAATAATAATTTCGGGAGTCGTTATCTTGAAATCAGTGTAAAAAGCACCCTCTCTCAAAAAATAAATCCAGTCTGGACCAGGTTTCCTGTTTCTCATTGGGTCTCCTGTGCTGTAAGGCAGTCGTATCTCAAATCCGGGACCACATAGCAGGCGCTTTTCCCCCTTCCCCACTACGAAACCGAACGCGGATTGTGTTTTTTTTTGTCGCGAGAAGACTTCAATTCAGCCCTTTCTTCCCTCGTCGACTCGTCGCGTTGAATTGCGCCTATGTACGTACCCACGCTATGATAGGCAGGCGCTCTCAGCAGTTGATTTTTTCTTTGTGTGACTAATATGAATATAGCATTCGGTACATACTGTAGTGCAGCAGTACTATCTCTTGTGCGTTACTACGCCAAAACGTGCTGATTGCCATACTGCTGCTGAATGATGGGTGATGTACAAAATGTACATTTTGCATGGTGATTCAGATGACGCCCGACGTGAGGCGTGATCCAACCTCACTACTACGTGTGAAGGTGTATCGTACAGCCGTACGTATATATAGCAGAAACATAAGCTTGCCCCGGATTGATTGGTACTCCCATGACTTGCGATGCGTACTGTACGTACGTACGAGGGGATGTTTTCGGTTCCACCCCCCAAGACCCCCACGCACAGCACGGGTCTGCATCAAAGACTAGACCTGCGAAAGCACGCACTGCTGTCAGAAACCCAAAGAAAAGCGGGAACACTTACGAGCGTGTGTCGCTTTGGATAAACGGAGACGCGCAACAACCTGGTCCCGCGGTTGGATGTTACAGCAGGAGTCAGTAGAGATAACTGCATGTTGGTTCGCAATTTGCAGCACCCTCTAAGGGCGACGTAATTCTTGGGCGATCGCAGTTGTAGGCCTGCACGCTCACGAGAGCTATGGTATGGTCTACACCGACGGAAAGAACATCCTTGGCCAGCCCAGGAGCCCAACAACAACAACAGCGCTGTCGTATTACCGAGGGCCATAGTAAATAGGACCAAATTTTGTTAGTAAAAATACGTAAATATAGAGGTTTTGTGTGAACCGTAGGTCCTATTTACTATGATGGCCCACTGCTGTAACTACTTTGCTATGGTCCCCCGTACTAGTTTCCGAGCCTAAAAAGGAGAACGTGGAGCTCGATTCGGGGCGCATCAGGCAGGGGGGGTTACGTAGCGGCTCGGACAACCGCACTGCGCACTGCTGTTGATACTCGGAATGTGTATGAGTACACGTACCGGTGTGGTTTTGTGCGGTTACATATGTACCATGCCACGCCTGCCCGTCCCGCAGTATACCCGTGGTATACTTCTCATCAGAAGATAACAAGAACTACCGCTCGTATATATATATGCACGTGCATGCATGCAGCCATGCAGCCCAACTGCAGCGTAAAGCCTCCACTAGCTGTGTCCACGGCAGCACACTGCTGCCATACGCTGCTGCTGCTGCTGCTGCTGTAGAGGCTATTATTACGGAGAACCATAGTAAATAGGACCAACTACTGATAGTGAAAAATTTTAAATATATAGGCTCTTGTGTGTACCGTAAGTCCTGTTTACTATGGTCCCCCCGTGATAATAGACCTGGTACGTATTATAACCCCGAGTGATACACCTGGTATACAGCAGTGTTGAATACGCCCGATACCGGTAAACATAGCATCGGCCGCACGAAGCAGCCCAGGCTGCCCCCAGGCTACGTAGGCTATGTCACAAGCGCAACCTACGTACATATATAGGGAGGTGTACATCTGGATTGCTACAGCAGCAGTAGCATGAGGTAGGTCTTGCCTGTCGCTATTAGTAGTAAAAATAGGGAAATGGTTTTTGTGTTCACCGTTACGAGTAGGTCTTACCCTGGTATTTACGATGGCCCCCGGTAATAATGTTGACTCTCCATTGGGCACTTCACAGTTCAGAGGGGAAAGTGTGACGATAAAAAAAATCAAGTGACGATGATTACAGCAGGGCTGTTCGCGGGTCAGGTCAAACCTCATGGGTCAGGTCAGGTCGGATCGGATCGAGTCGGGTCAGCTGACCCGACCTGACCCCCGAGATTTTGGAAGCCTCCTGACCCGACCCGACCCGACCCGCGAGATTTGAAAACCTCTTGACCCGTCAAGACCTGACCAGTGAGCTTTTGAACATTTCTTGACCTGACCCGGGGGTCGGGTCATGACCCGCGAACAGGGGGGGGGGGGGGGGGGGGGGGGGGGGGGTGTACTCATGCCGTGCACGGCCGTAGTCGTATGGCCATAGACCCTCGCATCCCTACAATGCCAAGACGGAGCACGTTGGGTTTTCACCAACCAGGCAGATATTGCTTGCACCAAGCGCAAAGCGCCGTGAGGTATTGGGCGAGTCGCATGAAGGGTGAGCTGCATCCTGCTGAGAATCGCCTGTGTGATGGGGGGGGCGGTGATACAAATTGGTGTCCCGAGTTACGATGCAAGGAGGCGTGCTTGGTACGGCACGGGGGCGCAACATGATCTTATACCCGTACTTGCTCGTATAGGCCCTCACGCTGCTCGTATCGTAGACGGTTGACAAGCACTACGTAAAGTTACTCGTATCATTGTTTTAGTCGCCATCTTCAGGTCACACTCGTACTCTGTACTCGTAGTTCTCGGGTGTGAAGGCTTGTGACTTGTGACATATGGCATGACATGCTGTTGGGGGGATCGGGGGTTGAGGACTTCGCTGTTTGTGCGCGTTGCATTGTGCGGGTTGCTGCCGCTGTCCGCGCAAAGGCAGAGACCAGGCCTGTGGCACAGACCGCAAACGCGTACCTGGTATATACGTAGCGAGAGTGAGAAAGATAGAGAGAGAGGGATTCTACAAACCAGGTACCAGGTACGTACACTTCGTATATACCTGGTAGAGCAGTACAGCAGCAGCGTAGTCTACGATGGCTGTGGCGGCGGCGGCGGGGATGATGTACTCGTACAGTATACACGTGCAAGCGGAGAGGAAGCGAAAGGAGAAGAAGGAGCATGAAAACGTATGGTACGTCCGATAGATGCCTCCCTCGCTATGTATGATATACGACCCGGCTTGACCTGGTATGCTGCTTGTACCTGGTACTGCACTGCTGTAAGCTGAACATCTCGGACAGGAGGAAGCAACGGCAGGAAAAGGAACGGAACGTTAACCAAATCAAGCCCCAGCTATCCACCTCCGCCACCATCACCCCTACAGACAATCCTTATCCGACCTCTACGAGTATACGTAGTAGCACCTCACCTTGACATCTCGAGCCGCCAGGCCCGCCACAACGCCCCTCAAATCAAGCACGATCTCGTCCTCCGTCCTCGCCCAATCCTCCGCCTCGGCAGAGACGTCCACTGAGGCGAGGTACACCAGCGCTGCGGGGAGCTCCCTCGTGTGCTTGTGCAGCCAGCCCTTCTTAACCAGCCCCTTCGGCAGCGCGCTCTCGACCACGCGGAGCCCGTCCGCCCCGCGCCAGGCGCCCCCAGTGGGCTTCTTGGGAGGGAAGTGGGTTCCACGAGGGATGCCCAGGAAGCGGACTTCCAGCCCGATGGTCTCCGCTTCAGCCGCGAGCAGCGCGTCGATCACGAGCTCGTTCGCAGCCGCCGCTGCTAGGGCTAGCGATCTTGAAGCTGCTCCCGCGTTGCCTGCTTCAGCGGTGGCTGTGGTGGTGGTGCTTTTGTCTTGGTTCCCATTGTTGTTGTTGTTGTTGATGAGAGGGTTCGCGTAAGCGTGCGCCATGATGCCGACGACAGGGCGAGGGTCGTCAAGCGCGTCTCGCTGATCGACCTGCATCCTTGGACCGGGCGTGCGCTTTTGAGCGCTGCTGTTGCTGGCGGCACAGCCTTTGGTAAGGCGGTGCGGATGTACACTGCACACACACCTGGGAACTCGGTGCTGAGTGCCGTACCTCAGTTGCGCTGGATGCACTTCTTTGTTTCGCAGTCAGCAGGAGAGAGGGAACAATCACAATCATGGGGAGTTCGATAAGTACTGATGGCGTTGTTGTACAGGGAAAGATACGTCGATACGTCAACGAGATTCGTCGTGTTGCGCCAGCGTTCACACGTCTACCGTGTCCGCTGAACTGGATGCGGTTACTCGCGTTCCCGGCCTCGGAGGGATCATCATGCTGCGCAGGGAGTGGTGACTGGCCGCTGGGCTCGCATGAGATCCTCTTGCATCCACGAGACCTCGAAAAGCTGCGAGTACCCGCGTTTGGCTACGTTTCGATAAATCGTGGTAGCAGCAGCAGCAGCAACAGCAACAGCAGCAGCACCTGCACGAGCAGCAATAGCAGAGTCAACACACGGGAGCGCAGCACCTACCCTGGTGGTGGAGAGGACGCGAAAACCAGAACGAATAGAAATGGGGAGAAGGAGAAGGAAAAGGAGGATGTCGTAACTTTTTGCAGGGCCGTTCCGCACGACTCCTTGCAGCCGGGCGAGACGCTCGCTCCGGCGTGGCTCCTGAGCGCAGTGGGGCTGCGACCCAGGCAACACCTATCCGTGTCCCGCGCTGTGATATCAGCCCCAGCAGATCATGCAGCGGAAAAAAGTGGACTCCCAACCGATTCCTTTGTGGTGAAAGTGTCACGTGTGCCTCCCGAGCAACGTAGCCATATATCTGTCGACGGAGAGGGCGGCGCGACAGCCGGAGCCAAAGCGCCCCAGCAATCGTGGAGCCACAGCGGTCCCCCTGCCCAGCAGCAGCGGCAGCAGCAGCAACAGCAGCAACGCCCGCAAACGATTCGCGACCGAGCGATTGCGAGACGACTCTCCGGGTGCTTGGTGCGCACAGGGTCCCTCCTGGCGGCCGAGGTTCTCGGCGAGACTGTCGTATTGCGGGTGGTGTCGATCACCGACGGCGGCACCAATGGCATTGACCACAGCGGCCATGGCGGTGAACTCACCGTCTCTGCGCCGTCGGCACACGCTGACAAGGCTGCTATCGGAGGCAGGGGCGAGGGGGGCGGCGATGATGCCGCCTATAGCTATACCTCCTGCGCACCGCGCTTGATCACCCCGACCACAGAGGTGATCGTCGTCGACAGCGTCGTCGGGCAGCTGGTCGACGAAGCCGGCCCGGGCAGCAGCAGCATGTCTTCAGACCGGCGGCAGAGCGAGGGGTCTCAGGGAAAGGTAGGCACTGCTGTGCCCGCGCGCGGACGGTTCGACGCGCGCTGTGGGAGAAGCGAGGAGACCTGGACCCGACGCGCGCCGGGCTTGGATACCGCGCTGGGCGAAGTCCACGCTCTCGTGCTCCTCTCGGTCGGGGGTGTGACGGACGGGGTCGAAGGAGCGCGTGGCGACCGCCCGAACGCAAGCGATGAAGCCTCTAAGAGGAGCGACGACCTAGTCCCTCGCGTACAACCGACGCCCCATACAGCCCTGACGCCGATACGGCAGCAGCTATCTCCGCCGCCGCGGCCGCCGCTTGATGGGCACAGTCCTGCTCTTGGCACAAGGGGCGCGGAAGGCGCGGACGGTGTCGGAAACCGCGGCAGCGGTGCAGCCCTTCGATGGTCGGATATACTCCCCGCGGGTACCCTCCTCTGCGGCCCGTCTGGGGTCGGCAAGACCCTTGCGCTCGACGTCCTCAGCGATGATCTCCGCGAAAGGCACGGCGTGCACGTGGTCCGCCTCCTGGGACCTCAGATTATCGCCGGCGTGACCCATGCCGGCCGCAATAGTAACAGCCGCGGCAGCGCCAACGACAGCCCGCAAGGCGCCCTCGCCCTCTCCCTCGCCGAGGCCCGTGCTCGCGCGCCCGCTGTCCTCGTGCTCGACGAACTGGACGCGATATTCGACGCAGGCGGTGGAGGCGAAGGTGCGACCCCTCTTGGCGAGGTGGCGAGGGCAAGTAGCGCGTTGCTGCAGACGTTGGATCTCGCCGCCGCCATCGAAGGCGTGACTGTGGTCGGTGCGACGCGCCGTTCGCCGGGAGGGGCAGGAGGCACCGGGTGGGCGGGGCAGGAAGACGGGGGGGGTGGGGACGGCGCGGCTGTGCCCGCGGCTTTCCGGAAGCCCGGCCGCTTCGATCGATGCGTGGCGATCGGGCCGCCGACGCAAGCGGAACGTCAGGAGATACTTGTTGTCCTCCTGTCGGCCGCTCGGGGGTGGGACTTGGAGCCACTCGCAAGTAGCCCCGCTGACGACCTAGCGACTGGAGCGCCCGAACAGAACGATCGAGTGAGACCGGAATCGGAATCGAAGGGACGAGTTGGCCCTTCGTCGTCGCCGCTGTCGCCGTGCACCGGGAAAAGCCTCAAGGAACAAGGCACAAACGAAGGCAGAGTTGGTGCTCAAGGGAGAGAAAAATTGGACCGTCCGGAAGCGATGGCGAGACGCAGCGTGCAGTCAGAAACCGTCGCAGAGTGGGCGAAGCGCCTGAGCTCTGTAACGCCCGGTATGGTCGGGGGCGACCTGGACCGTCTCGTTCGCACCGCGCGGGCGCGCGCGACCCAACGCAGGCGGAACGCGGAACGCCGTGCTCCGCAGTCTAGAGGACCGATGGGTGCGGGATATGCGGCGGGTTATTCCCGCCCCTCGCCACCGCTGCCACCGCAGCCGCCGTCGCAGCAGCAGCAGCAACCGCAGCAACCGCAGCAACCCCCTCCGCCGACCATCCTGATGTGGCGCGACGTGATGGGGGCTGTTGCGGCCACCGTCCCTCGCTCGCTGCGCGGAATGGACGTGACGTCGTCCTCCGGCGGTGGCGTCGGCATCGACGGCGACGGGAGCAGCGGCCTCACGTGGGGCTCGGTCGGCGGGTTCTCGGAGGCGAAGCGTCGGCTACAGCGCCTGGTGCAGTGGCCGTGGCTCCACCCTGAGGCGTTCGCGCGAATGGGGGTGTCGGCGCCCGCGGGAGCGCTGCTGTACGGCCCCAGCGGGTGCGGGAAGAGCTTGGTCGCACAGGTGCTGGCGACGGAGTGCCTTGCGAACTTTGTCTGGGTCAGGTCTTCGGAGCTTCTCTCCAGGTGAGGTATCCCGGGGCACACGTCGGGTGGTGTTTGGAGTATCGTAGGGAATAGTCGCATGTTTCGTGCGGTCTGTACTCCGATTATGCCGGCCGCCGCGCTTACATGTCCTCGAGTCTGTTGACGTAGCAGCAGGTGGCGGAGCTTCAGCTTCTTCGCTGCTGCTTTCGATTGGTGCACGGTTTTGCAGAACCTGGCGTTGTTGTTCTCGGTGTTTTTGTTGCTGTTGTTACTGCTGGTGTTGTTATGGCTGTTGTTGTTGTTGTTGATAGTGGTGCTGTTGTTGTTGTCGCTGTTGCCATTGTTGTCGCTGTTGTTGTCGTCGTCGTTATTGGTATAATTGATGTTGGTGGTTGTTGCGAACTCCACCAAAGACTGAGCGCATAGACCGCGCTCTTGCTGTCTCGCCGGCCCTGCTATCAGATACCTGGGAGAGACCGAGGCCAAGCTGAGAGCCCTCTTCGCGAGGGCGCGGGCGGCGGCGCCTTGCATCCTATTCCTCGACGAGCTCGATGCCATCACGGCCAAGCGCGGCGACGGGGGGGGCGACGGCGCCGGAGGCGATGCTGGCAGCGTGCACGCGCGCGTCCTCAGCACACTGCTCAATGAGATGGATGGCGTTGCTACCTCGGGTCTAGCATCGAGCGGCGGTGGCGCGGTGGGGGGAGGGGGGGGGGGCGTGTTAGTCCTGGCTGCCACGAACCGCAGGGATGCCCTCGACGCGGCTCTGCTGAGGCCGGGGCGGTTGCACGAGAGCGTGGAGCTCGGCATGCCTGGAACGAAGGACAGAGAGGGGGTGTTGGGGGTGTACGCCAAACGCTTACCCCTGTCGGCGGATATAGACCTTCCCCGACTCTGTCAGGACGACGTGTCCGGCGGCCTAACCTGCGCTGACCTCGAGGTGGGCATGTTTTCGGGCCGGGGCTGGGGGGATCAGGAGGAACTTGGCAGGGTTGTTTTTACTGTGGCAATCATACTCGTACGCAGTCGATATTGGGTGAGGTTGTTTTTTTGTGGTAGAAACCATACGTATACATATTGGGTGCATGTCGCCGTCTTTGTCTGCTTGTGGGCCGTCGATCCTGCCCCCTCGTTTGGAGAACACGTGCAGTTTCAGCGAGCGTTTTTTTCCTTGAAATAACGTGCATAGTCGTTGTGGTATCCGAAGGCTGCGGCGACGGAATTTAAAAAACGAACACCAAGGATGGAGTTGCTCCGTGGCATTTGGTCGTGGAGAGCGATGTGAGCTATTGTAGAATAAGCCGCGTTTTTTGGTCTGGCTGTCGTAAATTTGTAATCAGTCGAATGTGCTACCCACCCCTGTTATGCCTGACGGCCCATGTCGAGCCCTCGACCAAATCATTGTGAGAGAAAAAAGCTTGACGCCGTTCTGGATAGAATCAACTGACAGACGTACGCTAATCGTCCTCTTACGAGATACCTGGTATGTGATTGTTCTTGGTAGAAACAATTGACGCCGTTCTTGAACGAATCAAACGGCTGACGTGCGTTAGTCGTTCATCCCCGTATTGTGCAGGCTTCATGCCGAGACGCGGCGATGATGGCGATCAGGGAGAACCCCCAGGACGCTCGAGAGGTAAGTGTGCTCGACCGGACATCCCCAGCGAGCGCTTCGTATGATAGTTGGCCTGCCTTTATTTTCAACACGTTCTCTGAGCGCGTCCCTTGTAACCTTCGCCCGATTTTTGTTCATGCCGCAAACCTCCGAATCGTTGATACGCCGTTTGCCGTTGACCTATATGCGCTGGATATTGTGGAGTGTATCACACACCTATAGTAGTGTCGGGAAAGCCCAAAAGAGATACTATACTGCTGCGTAAATGTTATGGTTGTCGATGGCATGCTCCGTGTAATTCTCCGAACGCTGCCGCTGTCTGAAGAGTGTTAGAGTTGTAACGGGGTTTGTTTTTGTAGTGTTGTCTCGCGCTGCCCCACCGTTCCGCTTGTTTTTTTGTTTACGTATGCCGCCTAATGCTTCTTGTAGACCATGGTTTGAAAACCTTGACTGACCGCTCCTTCACTAAAACCAGTATAATAAAGGGAAAAGAGCCCTTTTATAACACACGAAGACCCTCTCCTATTAATATTCTGCTGCAATGCCTGTTTTTTCTTGCTGTTTTTGCTGCTGCCGCGCCAGGTGCGACCAGAGCAGCTCCGGAGAGCTTTAGAGCAGCGGGTGGCCGGGCGCCTTAGAACCCGCAGGTTTACCTTCTCTATCGGACAGGGCCCATCGATGGCGTCGTGATTGAATTACTGATGCTGCCTTGGAGGGCTGTCCGATTCCGTACGAGAGCTTGCCAAACATTTGACGCTATGGTTGACGCTCACTGCTGTGAATGAGACGACGAGGTTTATAGCCCTATCGATTTTTGCTTGGGCTAAGGCTAGGGTTGGGGGTTGTTATATTTGTCTCGCCCACAGCAGTGACTCTCAATCATAGTGTCGAATAGATGGTATTCAGCCCTCTTCCGTTTTTGCCCTCTGTGCGCTCGACGGTTGGGTGTGCCATCAGCGAAAGAGCGTCACTCCGGGAAAAGGGAGTGCGACATTTTTATGGCGGCTCTGAACCGAGAAATAGCTAGGGATGGTGGCAGTTTTTGTTATGTTGTTCGTGTCGGTGTGTTGCTTTGTCTTCGGGGTACATCGGAGACGCTGCCCCGCTGTAGTTGTACCTAGCGCCTCCTTTGCCGAAGAAGATTACGCGCATAATAAGACGTGCGCCTCGTCGGGCTGTCTTGTTACACCAAACAAAACTATTTGAGCGTGCGTGGTCGTTGGTACCTTGTTTGCTTGGGCCTTAAGTTGACTGGCTGACTATAAGTCGTCGGTAGTTCTTAGTTGGCTAGGCGTTACAATTAGTTGCAGGGTCATCTGAGGAGTTCTGCGCCTTCGTGTCTGACTGTAGCGTTCGTGACTCGACGTGTGTTTTTAATTGACACCCCGTAAAAACTAAATCAGTGAGTTGCCAAATCGCGATGCACCATATAATGTGGAGCGCGGGGCGTGGGGTACGGTTTGATTTCAGGTCTGAGGTAGTTGGTGCTACAGGATGTAGGCTCCGGAGCGCGTGGTGATGGTGGTGGTGGTGGTAGCGGCATTGGGCGGACGAATCAGAGGCGTAAAGTGGAAACCTTTAACCCTTCTTTGATTGTTGATGTTGTTGCTGTTGTTAATAATATATGCAGTGTATTATTTTCGTCCGCAGAATAGTGAGGTGTGCCTTCCATCGGACCTATATACCTGTCTGAATGGCATCATCTGTCTTTTTTCTGCCTGCAGTGACTACGTACTGTCCTTGCTATTCTCAGTTTTACAATATTATTACGGTGTGTTGGCTTCTAACACCAACAATGAGAATATAGCCCTCGAGAAAGACATCTCGATGTGATGTCATTTTTTTCCTTTTTGTTCATCACCCGCGCCTCATCGCTTCATCCTATTAATAGCACTTGACCCTATAATTTTCTATCCTATTACTTGCCCTTCTTGTTTTATTTTTATGTTCAGCTAGGCTCTCAACTCCCACGCCCCCCCCTGCCCTTATTCTTTCGGCATAAAGTATTCTCCGTATGTATGTTAGAATAGGGGCCTCAAAGCAGCCCCCCCCCCCCCCCCCCCCCCCCCCCCCCCCCCGCCGCCCCACACCCCCCCCCCCCCCCCTTTTTTTTCGGACAAAAGATTTCCCCTATTTTTTTGTAAAAAAGGGGCCCCAAAACCCCCCCCCCCCCCCCCCTAGCTCCCCCCGCCCAAAAAAATCGTATCATACAGCAGTTCGAGGCATCCATCTGCACTTCGTATTTATCGCGCGAGAGGTCGTCACCTCTTCCTTTTCGCTCACCGAAATCAAGTCCAAGTGTGCGTATTTAATGTGATCATGCAAAGTCGCTAATATTGTCATGCCGAGGGGGGAAATTGGTCATCCGTTGTTACGCGTGTGTGCAGCTTCTACGACTGACTCCAAAAACGATCCAACTCTACTCGTATGTAATTTTTTCCTGAAAAATACCTGGTTCATGGTACGTATTCAATTGAAAATAATTTGCAGCACGTGGGTGGGTTCTAAAAGTCGACTACATTCACTCATACACAGCTACGTAATGCGCTTTCCGCTTGGTATATCGGACCATCCGAGGTACTACGTAATAAAACATAAGTTTTCGCTAGTTTCTTTCCTCCGTGACTATCTCAGGACCTATCGCGTGCAGGTTACGCCGCTACCACCGGGATGGCATCAACATTTATTTGCATGCCAAACTCCGAGTCTGTCTGGTTTTCTTGGAGCAACACATAAAAACCTACCGGGACATGGCATATATATGTACTTCGTATGATACGAGCACGTATACACGCATTGCGAAACGCCGCAGGTAACGAAGTGGAGGTCAGTATTGTAGCTGCAGGTGCTTATAACATCGATTGATTGTGGCGAGGAGGGGTCATGGTATCCCCGTCGTCTTGCTTGCTGGGTTGCCAACGTTGATTTTTGCCTGCTTCCCTCGGCTGCAGACTTTAACCGGCTTTCACCTTACAATATATAGAGAGGTTGTGAGGCGTCTTTGCTCCGTTTTCCGAGGTTTCCGGCCCGCCTGATGATGTTTTCTACAAGTATGCATGCTGCATATATATACGCATACTATACGACCGTTCAAGGTAGGCTAGTGTCATAGTATCCCCGTTTCCCCTATAATAAGTTGTGGAGGCATTACTATGAGTATAATAGTATTATTCTCCTTTGCGTATGTATGCGAGTAGACGAATACTTGGGGGCCCTCGCTCTCGGAGGCAAATGTTTGTTTGGAGGAAGCCAGAGGAGTAACCCTACCTCTACCTCACTCACTCATCGTATTTTGTTCCCTACGAGGCCAACCCCATTCCTTTTTTTACGTACTCGTATATGTATTATGTGCGTATCATCGTGGTAGGGAGGAAGCCTCCCTCCTCGGAGGAAGTGCCATGCACATACAAATGAAAACAACTAAAAAAAGTAGGCAGCAAGGGCTGATACTTCCGAGGGGACATGGAGTCAATTGACACACGACACGCAGTGAGACGTTGAAGTGTGGAGGGCGTAAGCTTTATTTTTACCCATCCGCCGGAGGATAAAAAACAAAAACAAAACAAAACAACAAAACAAAACAACAAAACAACATACAGAACAATATAAGAACCGTTCCCATCCAATCAGAATCAACGAAAATACACGTCCCCTGTCCCCTGTTCTTCCCCCCATTTCCATCGACATAAAACCCATTTTTGGCGTTTCTTCGATAAATTTCTTTTTCCCCGCAGCGGTCTTTCCGTCCTCTTTGCATTCCGTCTATTCGCGATATAAAAATCTCCGAACCATCACACTGGCCTGATGCATACGTAATCGCAGTGACCGCACACTCTGCATCTCGCAGCGCTCTGAACGCGCGAGCTTGGCACACTAACACACCCAAGCACCCAGCGTGCGAGAGTGGGGCTGACTCCTCAGGAGTGCGCGCGTGGTGTCTTCTCTCCTTGGTGTTCCGAAGTGCAGCAGCTACAGACCAAATACGAGAGAGAGAGGGAGGAAGCAGTGATTTATATATAAAAAGAGCGAACTAAAGCGGCAAAAGGAGCCACGTGCACTATGGAATGGTTATGTTGCAAGCCGAGACCACAGCAGCCGCTGGAGCCGAGAAATCGTCGGCGGCGAACCGCGACAGTGATGGTGAGCCCCTCCCGTCCCTGTGCCCTCATGCTGCTGTCTTCGTGCCCTTGCCTTTGTTTTCTTTCGGGTGCGAGTGTGAGTACGAGTGCACACGCTGCTCACTACGTGCCTTGCAACCAACTGGTACAAACAAACGAGGTAATCTATTATAGGAATCTCTCAAAGTGACGGTCTTTAATTATGTGTGCAATTATGAATAACTGCTATTTTAGCTGCTGCTGTTGAGCAGTGCCACCTCGAGAACTCGCGGTGGGAAGAGGTCCTGACCAAGCCTGCTGCAAGGCGGGGTTCGTCTCTCTTCCTCCGTGGCTGTCAGGGGCGCCGGGAGCTACTCTCCGCTGACTGTTATGCTACCTTGCGGCCGTTCAAGCACTACGAGTCTACGAGTGGAGTTCAGTTTTTTTTGTCGTACTTTTATTGTTGGGTGGGGATTTTATCTTGATTTTATTATGGGATTTGTTATGCGAGTAGGTTGTCGTATATACACGCCGTCGCCGTTTCGAATCGGGCTGTTTCTATGCTCATGTTTCATCATACCGTGCACACGACACAACACACAGCACACAACAACCACCGTACGAGTACCCCGGTACGATGTGTTCCGTTCCCGCACTTCTACCGGCAGCATATTTGCGAGCGTGCGAGCGATTACACCGCTGCTGCACCCTGTGGTTTGTTTTTTCCACATCGAGTTATCATCGTATGATAGCTGCCGCTGCTGCTGCTGTGTCTCGTGTCTCGTCTGACTAACGTATCGTATCGTAGACCTGAGACGTAAGTGTTCGAGTACGTACGTATAATACGAAGTACCAGTATGGATGGTACGATACGACGGACTTCTGAATTAGTGTGCGGAGGGAGCATGGTATACCATACTCGAGAGACGGCCCAAGACACAATAATAACCGAGAAAATGCCGATACAAGACCGGTTCGCATCTAGATATATAGGAGCAGTGCAGCAGCTGGCGCAGCAGGACTCTGAACGTACGAACGTATATATATGGGCCCTATATATATCAAACAAACCAGGTATCCTGGTAAGACATGATATTCACTACCAGTATAAATCTATGTATGTTAGTTCGCTTATCACATATGCACATCCTTAGGTCTGCGGATATCTCCCGCCTCTGACCGCCGCTGACCGCGGTTTCTTCGCTGAGGCGTGCCCCCGCCTCGCCTGCAACCGCCGGCTTAGCTGATCCGCCCGCTCGGCGCCGTAGCGCGCGCGCGAGGCCTTGACGTCGAGATCTACGACGAGATCTCCGAAAGATCGTGCCCTGTGAGCGTTTGGGCACATTGCCCACCGACAACGCTTGTGTCTTCGCGTGTTTTTTTCACGTACGTGTTCTCTGACCTCCGACCCGTGGGGTGGGTCGGCTTCCCGGCCGCCGTCAACATTGTGGAGGCCTGCGCGGGAGGCTGTGTGCTCAGATCTGAGACGCCCCGAGAACACATACATGCCACCCAGGCTTTGTCGAGAACTGCCATCAATATTTTTTTCGCCGAGAGAGAGCTCTTACTGCTGTACGTATACGTGTACGTATGTATGTATGTAGTCTACAGCAAGTAGCACGTGTGATATGGAGAGTAGCAGCTCATGCACTGTCAATGTTGTTGCGGAGCTCCGATGATTTGTACAGCAGCAGCAGCTGTGGTCGCACCTTATTAGCGGACTACGCTGCATGCTGTTGAGGGTTTCAACGTAAAAAAATGGCATTGGCAAACGGGGATGGGGAAACACGATTTTTTGTCGTTTTTTACCGTTTTTGTTTTTTGTTCTCTGCTGGCGGAGGAGGCGCGTGGATGTATACGTGCATCGGGTATATATCAAAAACATGTACCAGGGATATGTATCAGTACTACCTACTGCTGTACTACAACATTACCTACCACGAGAGCTGTGAGCAGTTCGAAGTATGTGGGTTGGATATGTATGACCACTATCAGAGATACACGCCTGTATCAGTTGCTGTTGCTGTTGTCGCCGTTGTTCGCCTGTTTCGAAGATGTTTACGTTGGCGTGTAGGCCCACACCGTGTACAGCATACAACAATGCGCATGTGTCAGGTGTGTGAACAAGATACATACGAGCACACATGTATATCAGTACAGCAGCAGCAGTATCACATGTATTGCGAGTACGGTTGCCACTCTCCGTGGGCAGTGTGCAGAGCGCTCTCAACTCTTGGCAGTACGTCTGATTTCCATCCTTCGACACAACGCTGCTGCTAACTAACAACGTGTAACTCTTGGCATTACGTCTGACCCCCGTCCTTCGCTACAAAGCTGCTAACATTCCGGCATCACGCAAGGCTGCGACCGGCGGCCGTCCAGGCCGCCGGCGAAGCCCCGTGTATGATAGCATGATAGCGCAGCAGCGGCAGCAGCTGTAGTATTAATAGTACTCGTACATAGCGGTTACAACCTATGATATACTATGTATGACCATGACCACCCTCCCGTATAATGACTTGTTTTGGAAGGTCCTCCTCGTAGCCCATAAGTTACAGCAGTGTCGGTACGTACAGACAATGCAACTGCAGTACAGACAATACAACTGCAGTGCCACCGGGGTTGTTTGTGTATATGACGTCGAGAGGCCCTAAACAACATATCGGCTGTACGCGCGAGTACCCCTGGCATGCAACAACCATGCATCTAAACCAACTCGTGCAGCACCACTCTGCTGTCTGATTGGTCGAGGCCGGCCTTTCGGGCTGTCTGATTGGTCGAAGCCGGCCTTTCGGGCTGTCTGATTGGTCGAGGCCGGCCTTTCGGGCTATCTGATTGGCCGAGGCGGATTTTCGGCCGGTTGAGTGTTTATTTTTTATTTGAACACCCCACCCAAACCTTATGGGCTACTCGTATATATGACCCTCCAAAGACCCAAACATAACAAACTTGTGGCGGAGCCGCGCGACTGACTGCCCCTGCCGACCTCGGCCTGCCTCTTATTACGGGGTGGGCTAATGTAGTAAACACTAGTAAACAGAACCTACGGTAAACACAAAAACCTATACGTACATGTTCCTATTTTTAGCAACAATAGTTGGTCCTATTTACTTTAAAATATTAGTTTAATGTTCGTAGGGAAAGTTTTTTGAAACATTTTTTTTTTTTTTCTAATAAAGTGTTTACTATGGTCCGCCGTAATAATGGTTTATTTAGGACTTGACTGCACGCATTCCCGTAGTTAGGACAGAACACTTGGAATTAGAGTCAGATGTAGGCTTCTTTGTATATAGTGCGGTGTTAATACTACGTACGAGAGGGTGTTCAGGTGAAGGGTATACAGGGTTAGGGCTGAGGTTTGAGGTTTTCGTCTTTTGCTCTTATGCTCGTTAAACGAGAACGTGCAAAAATTGGGACTGGGTACTGGCTGCCTCACAGTCAGTAGCGATTATACTGTCGTCGAAGTCAATCAGTATACTGGATGGCAGCAGTATACTGTTGTCTTCTCTCCTCTCTCCTCCCGAAACGCAAGTGGTGGTTTCCGTACTATATTATGGCGTGTTTCTTCTTGAGCGTACGTACGATAAAAAAGACTGGCGGTTATACTGACCAGGTCAATTCCCCAGATTACTACTGGCAGTAGATTATTCCTGCCAGTACATACTGTGCCAGTGCCCAGCCCTAATAAAAACAGCGTGTGACCCCCCCCCTTCATGTCTGGGTGAGTCTCGAAGATGTGTACCTGGTACTTTAATAGTGGGATGTCGGATATTGTTTTTTCGCGCACCTCTGTGTCATACCTGGTATGATATATACATCATGCCAAAGGTACGTAACGATGGTATATATTGATTGTTTGTCCAGCAGCAGTACCTTGTATGACACTACTGTATACCACACCCCCTCGGACGAATTTCAACGCTGATTTGCTCGACGACCGGTCGAGCGCTTACCCCGAGCGACCCGTCTATGGAAATATCTCGACGAGATCCCTCCGAAAGCCGCCTTTTTCGTTGTCTGTGCCCCGCTGGCTATGGAGAAAATTGGCTTTGAAATTCACCCCAGGGGGTGTGATACACACTATGTCATACCAGTTTTCGGTATACTGGTATACATCAGCACAGCCAGCAGTTTGTCGTGTTTGCGGAGAATGTCTGTACATTACCGGCCGTTTATGTATCCGATATAACCAGATACATACATACATACATACCAGTACACAGCAGTGTGCGTGTTGTTTTCACATTAAACCCGTTCTTTCTACCCAACTACATCAGTACACCCAGTGTCTGTCCTGATTCCTAATCATAGAGAGATACAAATTATGTTGGTCACAGACTGTGAGACAGAGAAAAACCAAAACAACATAAACGCAAATGAATGCGTAAAGCAAGTTGAATGCTGAAGTACCGAGTACCACTCTATAAATAATTTGCTGGGTAACTTATACAGGTATACAGGAGTCAGTGGGTATCTCGATTCAAGAGCGCCCCGTGACAATCCAAAACAAGTGCTATTAACCCCTTAACCCTTCTAGGACTGCAGTCCCGTTTTGGGGACAAATTACTTAGAATTAGAGTGGTTTGTCCCCATAACGGGACTGCAGTTCTAAAAGGGTTAAGAATTGGTCACACGTATTTGGGGACAAACTACTTGGAATTAATGTAGGATATGTTTTTTTCAGTTCTGAATGGGTTATCCACCTCGCTGCTCTTATCTGTACCAGGTAGTGGGCAATCTATAGCTTTTAGTATAGGCAGGACATGCCGATTTGACCGCTCTTAACCCCCGAATGTTATTTTCTTGGGCGCTCTTGAATCGGGTTACCCACTACTGTATACAAACTGCAAAATACCTCCTGGTTTCTCTCGTGCGGTGCAGCATCGCCTCTGCTTCGTCTGATTCCCATTTTGTAATAGTTTTATCATACGAGTCGTAGTTTACATAGTTTCAGTTTTTTGTACATAGGATTTCGTTTTCGTGACATTTCCCCCCCTTTCTCCGTCGTCCATTTTCCTTTCTCGTTCCCTCTTGTCCCTCAGGGTAGGGTCGCAATGATAGCGGTAAGGGACACGTGTAGTACGATGAGGTGGCAGACCGCGTGTCGATGTTTCCGGTTGCGTTCGGAAGCCGTGTCGCCTGCTGCATACGAGTAGAGTCCTGTTTTGCGGTCTGCGTTGTTTCCTGTTCGTTTTTAGACATTGATATCGTACGACAAGGTTTGTTGTTTGGTTTGTTATGATTTGCCTCTCCCATTGTTTGGTAGTTCTGTATGATTTGTCTCTCCCCCCTTTTTTTGCCTTTTCGGAGTTATATTATACCCCCCCCTTCCTCCTTGTGATCGTGTATTGCCTTGTTTACACTTTGATGACTTTGATGTGCGATAACTCCGATACATTCGTATTTTTCCACTCACGGACAATTTCAAGATCTTGGATTCGCTTCTTTGAGCGGGCGGCCTCAGCCGCAAACCCCTTGTATATATACGTATGATACGACGGAGTATTTGTTTCTTTGCTCTTTTTTGCGTCACTTTCTCCTCATTTTCTCTTCCTGTTTTGTTTCGTTTTTTTTCTCTCTCTTTCACCTCGTCTGGGTTTTGCTGGCGTGTGTATGTTGTGCTCACCCCGTGCCCAGTACCGGTACGTTGTCATGGCATTGCTGTGCATGCTCTCCTTTCTGCACTATTACGGAGAACCATAGTAACTATACGTAGGACCATACGGTACACACAAAAACCTATATATTTACGTTTTTTTTCCAACACTATGTGGTCCTATTTACTATGGTCCCCCGTAATACTCGTACATCATTGTAATATCTCTCTATCGTAGTATTGTGTGGGTCACAGGTTGTTGCTACATTGTCGGCTGGCGATATCTGCCACACAAGGTCCAATATCCACGATAATGGAGGAACATCTCCTGATCATGCACGATCTTGCATGGCAGATATCGCCAACTGACAATGGAAGCAACAATGATCATTCACGATCTTGCATGGCAGATATCGCCAACCGACAATGTAGCAACACCTCCCACACACAGAGCTTTTATCTCTCTATTAATAGGATGAAGAAGCAGCACGGGCACTGGGTGTTTCAAGATGCTGAATATCGACGGTTACAAATAACGGTTTGGTGGGAAGTGTGAAGCCACTCTGCGATTTTTTTTTTTTTTTTTTTTTTTTCCCCATCCCATGTATTATCTTCGCCCTTCTATCATCTCTCCCTCTATCGTAGTCGTAACTCAGATCCGGGGTCACTAAGTAGGTTCTTCTCGTCCCTCCCCACTAGGGTACATGCCTTGCATTTTTATCGCGAGAAGATTTCAGCACTTTCTTCCCTCGTCGACTCTCGTCGAGTCGTGCCTACCCACGCTATAATAGGCGCTCTCGACAGCTTTGGTGTCATTTGAGAATAAAAATCTCCGTACGGAGACTCGTACCCTTGACGTCAAACTTAAACATGCTTCGTGGTCACCTGTTATTAATAGACCACCGGGGCGATGGGAGTGGTTAATATCTTAATATGGTATCACATATGCCGTACCCTCGGATGTCGACGGGTAGAAAGAACGGTTTGATGTGAAGAACACACACATGTTTGTCTTCGCATGAAATCCTTCATTTCGTTATTTATGTGTTTTTCTTTCATTTTCCCGTGTTTAACGTATCTGGGTTCCTGGCGTGTGTATGTATGTGGTGCATTTTCTACTCTCCTTACCGCATTGCAATGCAATATCTCCGTGTCGTAAGTTTGTGAACACAGAGCTTGATCTTGTATAATATCTCTAGAATGAAGAATCGGTATGATATGGACACTGAATGTGCTGGATCTCGATCTCGACGGGTCGAAAGAAAGAACGGTCTAAATAATGCGAACGAAGGACACACAACGACATCGCTACGTACATACACATACACCCAGTGCACGTCCTGAGTCTCCGTCCTAGAGAGAGATGCATAACGCTGTAATCTGTCGTCACAGCAGTCTATGTGAGACAAAAAAATATATATATATTTATATAGTAAATTTGTCGCAAATGAATCAAGGTACAGCAGTATGTACACTTGTTATGTTTAAATGCAAACGAAATGCCAACTTACCTATAAATAGTACGAAAACACTCCAAAACAAGCCAATTAACCCCAAGAACTGGTCCCACACATTTGGGTACAAACTACTTGGAATTAGTGTGGGATATATGTTTTCAGTTCTGAGTGGGTCAAGAAATACCTACGGTACCAGGTATGTATGTTGAATACGGGCAAATGCGAGAATGCGAGCGTTCTAATTTTGACGGCGCATGTTTTAGGGAGCCGAATCGAAATCACCCGTGACACGTCTCAACGTAACATGGATCTACGTGACTATGTATCTACGCACGACCGAGATGATCTGCGACGATCTCCGAAAAGATACCAGCGGAGTAACGCCACATATCAGAGCCATCGAAGGCCTTTTTTTTACACTGCAGCAGCACAGAAACAGTACATACGTACACGCGGGACCAGGCTGTACGTAGCAGAAATTGCCGCGTGCTGTGCTTTTTGTATTCAGTACGCACGTCTGATGCGTGTTGTGGACCTATTTTATTTTGTGTTGTTTTTCAACACACCACGAACATACACCAACGTACACACAGGTTAACGGCAGGTTACAGTATAATATCCTGATTCGCGAGTTTCCTATCGACAGCTATACTAACTTACAGCAGTAGTACAGCTGTCGCTATACAGCAGTACCGCCCGGCTCACAAAAAAAGTAACTCCCAAGCGTGTCAGCGTGTCCGCCTGAAAAAAAAAAAGGAAGCAAGAAAGCTCTCAGCCTACATACAGTATTCAGGGCCTTGTTTTTTTTTTTCCAATTTGACCGCCTCCTGTGGCTGACCTGGGCCCAAGGCGCCATTCCTTATGCTACCACAATTTTAGGGGAAACGTCTTGTCGGGGACCAGAATAAGAAAGCGCAACATAAGAAAGTGTGCTCGCCCTGAATAGGATAAGTCGGCCTGAGCCCGATTTCAGGCTAGGTTTCTTGTGAGAAGAGGCGGTGCTGCTGTGTACAGGAACTCGCACAGCAGGATAATCTGTAACTGATTGTCGTTGGCGTAAGTGCAGGCCGAACAAGAAAAGGATACGAGTACGTAGGTACAGCTGTCGCTAGAAACTCTCGGGCAGCAGGATATTTGTAACTGTCGTCAAGTTGAGTGCGCTGGTGGATGTGGACGACAGATTGTTGTTGTTGTCTCGGTAGCAAACGCAGCAGCACACCAGCATTATCAGGGTGGAAGTGTCGGACACCAGGGCACCACCCAGGGCCCAAAAATACTCAGCGGGTGTAAAGTGTAAATTACTCGTACTCGCACCCCATGACGGGTATTGGCAGCCCGGGTACGTGATACACTCGCGAGTATCCGGGAAATTTGGCAAAAGGGAATCACATCTACCCTATAACCCTTTTAGGACCGCAGTCCCTTTTTGGGGACCAACCACTCTAATTCTAAGTAATTTGTCCCCAAAACGGGACTCCAGGGCTAAGGACTGAACCTTGCCTACAGGTAAAGCAGAGCCCCTTCCTTGGCTATGGGAGAATATCTCTATGGGAAAGAGCCCTGAAGATTGAGCAGTAGGGTGGAACCTGATACGGGAAGAGAACGCTTTTTTTTTTTTTTTTTTC